>SNQJ01S0020312.1:40907-52215 GCA_010110895.2 Picea sitchensis | reverse complement strand
TGTATGTGTATGATTGCTCATTTGTTCATTGTTTATTTACTCTGCAACTATTGGATAATAATGCTACATTGATATAACACTTGCATTTTATGGTTAAAAATGATTATACTGCTCTATTACCGATTCACCCCCCCTCTCAGTAATCCAACACTTTCTCCCTGTATCACTTTTCCTTGCTGATCCCATAAGTCTTCAATTCTTCCTGGATTCCTGAATCTTCTTGTGCTCTCACTGTAATCACTATACATGATTATTTCTTCCATGAGCACCTTCTAGCCAAATCACTATTGACTACCTTTTCATTTCTAGCCAAATACCATGCTGATATTAACCTTCAATATTCATTTATATCCTGGATCCATCTAACCAAACTCACACTTGGAAAAATTATAATTCCAATCATCTTGTCTTATAAACTTTTGGATCTTCAACATCCATTTACTTTTTGGGATTGAACTACTTCATCCCTTTCCCGACTGAATACTTTAGCACTTGAGGTCTCTTGCACCATTCTGTTGTCTTTTCTTAGCCAACTAGCCTCAAACTTGACTTGCGTATCCAAACTCTAGCATACTATAAGGATGCACATATGCCTTATTCGCCAGCTGCATAGAATTAATATGGAAGTAATTAACACTGCTTTTAATTTATCATCATAATTTCCAATGATACTTGCAACCTTCAAGAATGTCACTCATGGATCTATTCCACTTGATATGGATTCTTCTTAGGCACCATCTCTTTTTCATTCAAAACCAAGATGTTGGCACGAAATTGATCAGACCAGGGTCCTTCTCAGGTTACCAATAAAAGGCACTGAGTAGTCTAGAGCACTGGCATTTTCATCTCCTCTGAAGAGAATAAGTCTCACTCGAAGCACAACCAAGACAGAAAGATAGGGAAGGGAAAGGAGAATACTTAGGTGGGTTTCCAGAACCTTCAAGATTCACCATGATCTTGTGCAAGATAGAATAACTACAGAACATATATGAACTCATTCATACTGGAACTAAATACACTTAAGTTGTTGAAGTAGTTGTAAACATAGACATCTATTGATATTATCAAGCATAAAGAAGTACTGTAAGGAGATAATTCATAAGCATAACACATAATGACACAATAATTTCAAAATTTTAGGTCCTTCTTTATATATTATCAGGAGAGCTTCTCGAGTACAATCTAATAGATACCAATCAATACTCTGTTACAAACACCTGAATCCAGACTCATGTCACAGATCTCTATCTACCCCTTTTCCCAAAACCATATGCAAATTACAATCATAGAACCTTATCTCAACTACACCCAACTATACTCAACACTAACATCCAAAAACCCAACCCAACCAACAATAACCAACCCTTTTACAATAGTATGCATCTCATATATAGGCTAAGTGGGATCTTCTAGATTTGGACTCGCATGCTTTCTTGTTCTGTTGTAACTGTTTTTGCCTCGCTAACGTTACGATGTCCCTTTCCGCAACTGATTTATGTTCCTTTACTTGTTCCACTGTCCAGCTTCTTTGTATCTTGCACAATTCGTGTTTGACCAAAATTGGGACTGCAGTCCTTCTTTCACAACTTCTTAACCAAAAACAAAGGGCCCAAAAGGCTCTGACCACAAGCCTTGACTCTCCCTCGAGTCAAGTACTTGGCTCTTTCACATCTTCTAGGAGTGCATGTTTCTTTCCTTTGTCCTCCTTCTCTGCTTTGATTTCATCTTCTGCTTGTGCTTTCTCTTTTTATACCTCTTCAAACAAAGGGCCCAACTCTGGGACCAACTCTAAGGCCCGCTTCCTGACTTCCTGGAAACTCCCAATTTTATCTTGCCACTTCCTGGCAAGGAGTGAGGCTTCAACAACAAACTGTTGAGTCGCATCTGTGATACATCCTTTGGGCTTGGATGCAACCAGAGAGTTCCATTCAAAGTCAGCTGTAGCATCTACCTAATGCATTTTCATATACACTATCTGAACGACGGGTTGAAATTCATGCAACTCTTTCTTGGCTAAGGATTCTGCTTCAAATAGAGTGTTCAACTCATTGTCTGCTTGCTGGATTTGATTGAACTTATCTTGTTTCTCCAGCAGATCCATGGTGATCGCAACTTCTTCGTTGAGCAACTAGATTCTTGCACGCACCTCCTCTAGAGTTTGTTTGCGCCTTGTGATAATTCCCATCCAGTCGTTGACTTTACGAAATATATCTCTACACTCGGTTGTGTGCTTGTGTAGTGGTGCTTGAGCATTGTTACCTTCCAGCACTATTTTCTCCATCTTTTCTTACAGCTTCCGAGGTTGCTTCTCTGCTTCTTGTTGAATCTTCTGCAACTACACTTCCATATTCACTACTCGAATGTCCAACTGTGACCATGCTCCCTGGAGTAGGTCGATATGATGTTGAGGTTCTCCTTCAGCACTGGACTCTGGAAGTTGTGGAGCTACTTTCCTTATTTCCGACCAGGCTTCAACAAGCCTTTCCTGGACTCTTTCCAGTTTTTGTTCTGCCTGTATCTTGGTTTATTGTTTCTATGTTCTGTGCACTTGAGCAAGGAGTGATTCCTCCCTTATGAAATCTGTAGTCCTTTCAGCCTACTGGATCCTCTTCTCTATTTGATCATTTGAGGCTCTGATCATTCTGACTAGCTACGCTATTGGCCACTATGAAAGGTCAGCGGAGGAAGGGGTGGCTTCCCTGGGTACTCGGACCTTCAGTGGAAGTGCACTGGCCGTTGAATGCTCTGAGGGAGTTTCCACCTCCTCCTCTCCTATAGATGGTCCTGGTGCAAGCCTCGACCTCAATGCTAATGGAAGGAACATTAGAACGTTTGTTCTGGCCATGCATAGTTGCAGGAACTCTGCACACTGTTGAGGGTTTTGGAGGACTAGATCCATTGGTTCTTGTACTGATGTTTCACTTTGTTTTAAGGCTATCTTAGGTTCCTTCTGAACCTCTGGTATCTCCACCTCTTTGTGGACCTCCACTTCCGGGGTTGTGCTTCTGATAGAACCCTCACCCTTGGTCATGGAGGAAGTGCATTGAGGACTTAGGACTTGCATCTTCGGTCCTGTTTGCATATCCGTGGAATTTAAAGTGTCCTGAATTGACACAAAGGGTATAATTTGTTGGTCCTGGGATTCTGGGTTTGGGCCAGTAAGTTCTAGCCTCTATTTGGGTACATATGGGTTTGGATCAGGTAGTTCTGGTATCTTCTCAGGTATCTCTGGGGGATCTAATTGCATTGGTTCTGGGTCGATGGTTTGAGATGGAATGGTAGTTTCTTGAGGTGGCGACTGGGGTTGTGGTGGTGATGGAGATTTTTCAATGATGATGGTGGTGGATGGAGTGGTGTCAAGATCAGAGTCGTCCTTAATGTCTATAATATGGGCTTCCCTAGCCATTGAGCGAGTGCCAGGAATGGTGGATTAAATGGGCTGGGGGTTCATAATATTTCTTGGGGAGATCCCCGTCCTGATTTTGTTAGCCACTAGCTCTGTGATGAATCCAACGCTGATAATTTCATTGACATCCTTACCTATCAACATATCTTGCTCCAGAAGCTACGGGAACATGGGTAGTGTTCTATTCTTGCACTCCAGTGGCTACATCTCTTTCTCCTTATCGGAGTACGTTTGTACTGAGGCTTCCTTCTTCTGTACCTCCAGGCCTGAGCTCGGTCCTACCCATGCTTCCTGACCCCTCTTCTTCAGTAGATCTGCAGGCAAAAGATAATGCATCCCTGATTTGCGCGGGTTGTGTTTTACTCTAGGCTATGACATAACCTCCTTGTCGAAGGCTTCCTCATCTAAGTATAATGGAAGCATGCACGAGTTGAATTCCTCTCTATTGGAATACCTTGGCCATACAAAGGTATGGTGGTGGTTCATGCTGAATGCAGTGTTCTGCGTGTTGCAGTTGAGTAATTCCTGTGGAATGTGCAACCTATCAGTTGCATCCAAAATCCTATTGTACCATTTGGAGAATGTCATATTGCTGAAGTCAATCATCTCTGAGTCCACCCTTGAGTTCCAAGGCTCGAACATCTTTTCCAACCGCCCGTTATTTTCTGGCGACAGTGGTCTTCTTATAGGTGGCATCCACTTCAACATTGTGAACATGACCAACTAGTAGTCATAGGTGAAAGTGCCACCCTTCTCTTGTGCTTATTCGCAAGCCACTAGGAGTTCCTCTAGTAGATATATGCACCAGTTTAAGACAACGCCATTAGCGCAAAAATCTACCACTTATAGAGCATCAATGTACACTCTCCTTTTTAGTAAGACCGCATGACCTTTCTAGAAATTATATAGCAACCGTTCTTGACCGTCTCAGGTAGTATGGGGTTGATATTGGTTGTGCGTGCCCCCCTCTGTGTATGAAGCCTCTCATATAGACTGGGCTCCCCCTTCTTCTTTCGATGCTTGTTGGGAATCTAGAAACCTTTGGATACATCCTTGCCTTCGATGGATAGTTCCATAAGCTGGTGGATGTATTCTGCATGAATTGGATATCGCCTATCCAACCAAAGGCTTCTTTCGTGTACTCTGCTGATGAGAAACTTGGTACACCTTGAAACTTATCTAGTGGTGCCAAAAACTGGCATATCCCTGAGGTTCATGATGGTAGATTTGAACAAATTGATGAACTTAGGCTTTGGCACAAACTGCATGCCTCCCAACTCGTATGGAGTGAAACTCCAGAAGACATCAATGTTCATCTGAGGGAACAAAACCTAGTCTGTCAAGTCAAGGTCGGGGAGCTTGACTTGCTGGACCTTCCCTTTGAGATCGCCCATGATCTCGACCCGAGGGTCACAGAGCTCATCTAATACTGCATCCTTTGAAACTACACTTCTACTTCCTATAGATATTAGCATGGTGAGTATGAACTATCAACAAATTCCACAGGAAAAATAGGGATTTGGGATCGTGACTGAGGGTCGAGGGATTACACAGGTTTTCTCACGATTCAGAATTCGCAAATCACTAAGTTCTCTCTTGGAAACAATGCGTCCTACACCGAGTTCACAAAACCTTATACAAGTTATTAGCTGGAAAGTTTTGTAATAAATTATATTCATCATTAACCCTATAGACGCAACTTGTATCTGAGTTGTCCGACGAGACTAGTTAATGAGGTAAACCTACTAGGTGATCTCGGCATTTACTGGGAAAGTTGGTTAGGGACATGGCCTATTCCATACCTTACCATTTAATGGATGAGAATCTTGGCGCGAATACCGATGGCATCTTCGCGTATCATGGATTTATGGTTTAACATAATTCGTATGGGGTACTGTAGCGGTAATAAAGGCTATGACTGGACTGGGTTCGTGTGGCACATGGACTAGGATTGTGTCCATATTCACTCCCTCTGACCAAAAAGGGGTCTCTGTCATATTTAATGACTTTCATTAATAGCTTTGTGGCTCTTCTGATCCTATTCTTTTGAGTAAGAAGTTCTGTATCAAACAAAACTTAGACATAAAAAAAATGATCTACATGTCGCAACGCAACAATGCACTCTTCGACTTTATTAACTGAATTCACAAAAATTGCAAAAAACTCAAATCTAACTACTATACATGCTCTTTCAAACTAGAGAAAAAATCCTTTAGCTCAGTTCTAAGACATATATGGTTTTAGGTGAGTGCCATTCACCCATCCTGGCCGCAGCATACCATCCAGTTGCACGAGTATGACTGCTCCAGGAGGTCGGATCTCCGCAACTATAAATGGTCCCAACCAATGCATGCACAACTTGCGTGGATGTTTCTTGTATTGAATGCCATAAAGTAGGACATTGTCTCTGTGCACAAATTATTTGTTCTTAATGTGTCTTTCATTCCAAGCTCTCTTCCTTGCTTTCTCAACTGACTGATGGAAGTCTGCTAAAAACCTAGTCTCTTCAATTTCTTGCAATTCCATGAGCCTCTGCGCAACTGATTCATCTTCTGAAACGTGTGTAATCTGCGCAACATATAAACTCAGAGTAATGCATTATGCAGGTGCCACAGCCTCTTTCCCACAAACTAACTGAAATGGAGTGTACTTAAGGATTTTATTTGTGGTTGTCCTGTAAGCCCATAAAACTGCTGGGACTCTATCATCCCAATCCTCCCTGTTTGCGCAACAAACCTTCGTTAATCCTCTCTCCAAAATCTTGTTAAATGCCTCTACTGTTCCATTGGCTTGTGGATGGTAGAGACTACTTTTATGATGTTGGATCAAGAACTCTAATGTAATATTTTCTATTGTATTACTAATAAAATGACCACCTTGATCACTGGTCAGACTTCTAGGACATCCAAAACGAGTGATAACATTTTCAAAAATGAACCTAGTAGCAGTATCAGTCGAACAATCTTGAAAAACTACTGCCTCAACCCAACATGTAAGGTAATTAGTTGTGGTAATAATATACCTAGCCTTTGAGTGCTTAGCTATGGGGTTGATCGGCCCAATAAAGTCAACCACCCATTTATCAAATTCTTATAGAGCTCGAACTGGATGAAGAGAAAATTCATCTCTTCGTGATGACCTACCCACTCTTTGAAAAATGTCTCAAGATCTAGCATATGCATTTGCATGCTTGAAGAGCATGGCCCACCATAGTCCATCTTGGAGGAATTTCTTCATAGTGGCCTTTTCTCCAACATGAACTCCTGCAACTCCACTCTGGCACTCCCATAGTATGAATTGTCTTTCATGATCTAAGACACATCTTGTAAGGATGCTATCTAGTACCAACTTATACAATTTCCCTACAATCAATTGATAGTCCACTGCTCTAACCACCATATGTCGTTTCTGAGTTGCGGAGTACATTTTTGGGCAGACCCCTGTGCTTAAGAAGACTGCTATGTCCTCTAGGTATTCTTGTATGGCCTCAACTTGGAACATGTTTTCATCTGGGAGCTGATCATCGACTGCTCTGCCACTTTCTCCTGACTCTAATCTAGACAGGTGATCAGGCCCTACATTGGATCTTCCAGGCTTAATGATCACTTCAAATGAAAATTCCTAAACCAATAATAACCATCGATAAATTCTTCCTTTTAGAACAAGTTTGTTAACTAGATATTTTAATGCAGAATGATCAGTAAAGAACTTAAAATGAGAACATAACAAATAATGTCTAAACTTCTACAAAGTTTAAATCATAGCTAAACCCTCCCTTTTTGTGGTTGTATAGTTGTGCTCAGCTTGCGACAACTTCCTTCTAGCAAAATAGATAGGATAATCCATGGCTCCATTTCCTGGTTGCGCTAAGATGGATCCTAGGGAAATACTTGATGTGTCTACGTGCACATGAAATTCGTTTTCCCAGTTTGAAAATATCAGAATAGGTGTTATCCTGAGCTTTTCCTTCAGTATATCAAACGCTTTATCACACTTTGTGGTCGACTGGAACACTTCTGAATTCTTTAGTAGATTTTCCAGAGGTGCAATAATGTTTGCATATCTTCTGAAAAACCTGCGATAGTACCCTGTGTGCCCCAGTGTGAAGCGCAACTGCTTAGTTATCGTAGGAGGACACATATTCACAATAACCACAACCTTGGATGGGTCTACCAATACTCCTTCTTGGAATACTATGTGGCCTAACAAATTTCCATGTGGCACATCGAAGATACACTTCCTGAGGTTCAACGATATCTACAATTCTCTACATCTATCAAACATCAGGCATAGTAGCGCTAGATGTTCCTTGAGCAGACTGTATACCATCCAATCATCCATATAAACTTCTATAAACTTGTCAATACATTCTCGGAAGTCTGCTATTACAATCCAAGAAAAAAATGCAGGGGCGTTATTTACGCTGAAGGACATCACAATGTATGCAAATGACCCCCATTCTGTTATGAATGTGGTCTTATTTTTGTCTTTTTCAACAATCCTTCCTTGGTTATACCCCAAAAATCCATATGTAAATGAGTAATATTTTTTCCCCGCAACCTGTTCTAGCACCTCATCAGTAAAAGGTGTTGGGAAAGGGTCATGCACACAGGAAAAGTTAAGGCTTCTATAGTGTACACAGACCCTAATGTCCTCTATTCCTTTCTTGCTCTAGATTCCTATTGGGATAACCCATTCTGCTTCTTCCACTGCAAAAATAAGTCCAGCCTCCAACATCTTGTCTATTTCCCTCTTAACCTTTTCTTTCACTCTGGGGTTAAGGCGATATGGTCTATGCCTTACAGGATTTGATCCTAGTTATAGTTCAATTTTAATCTCTCCCATAGCTCCTTTAATCCCTTTTAGTTCTGAAAATGTCTTTGGGAACAAGTCCTCATACTCTTGCAACAAGCTATGTATTTCTTGACTAGTTTGCTCATCCCAATAATCTCCTACCATAACTATCTTAGGTTACTCTGTGGTCCCTATATTGAATTTAAGCAACTTTAATGAATAATTATAAGAACCATTAGACTGGTGTTGGCAACAATTATATAATTATTATTTTTATAAGATGCCTACACAGGGTCTATGAAATTTTATTACTCATCATGAGCATTTCACTAAACAACAGTTGTAAATCATCACTTTTTACCTATCATCTTTTCAAATTTTGTTTTCATGACTGCAAGCATGAAAACTTACAGCTGGGATTGCCATTATATTTTTGAAAATTTCATTAAAGGGAGACTGCTCATATGGTTTATTATAGAATTGTGATTTCTTGCTATGAGCATGTTGCTCTCCTTGTTTGTGATCCTTTTGATTCTAAGCATGCCTAAGAGATTAGTGGTTGCATGAGCAAAAGACCTCCACCATTTGATATTTGATTTTTTGTATTGATTTTGGTTTGATTTTTGATCATATTTCTTTCATGAAACTTTTGACTATTCGATTTTTGTAAACTTACCCAACTTTGCAATCAAACCATGATACATGCACTTATGTTGTTGTGATTACTTTGGTCCTATCCTGTACTCAATACCAAGGTGGCATACGACGTACATGATTGCCATTACTCCATAGCGTGGTCTCAGGTTTCACAAAACTCTTCACACGCGTTTTGATTAAACAACCTTCCCATCGTTTGAATCATTACAACATGTTAAAGCTCGAAGCTATGGCTCTATTTCATTTTTGCAAACCCTACCTCTGTGTTGTGTGTTAATTACCCACCCGTTCAGTATGGCTCCGGTGGTAAGGGTTGAACTGAACGGTACCCAAACCATGCTCTCATATGATAATGCTAGGGAGGATTTGGAAAGGAATGGTTGGCATATTTTCATCAAAAAGTTTCAGGGTTTTAATCTTCAGGTCGCCCAACAGTTCTCCTTAACCTTTGATGGTTGTAGGGAAAAAGTTGGTGATGTGCAATTGGAAGTAACAGAAGAGTTCCTCAGTCGAGCCACAGGATTGCCAACATTTGGTCATAAATGGTTTAAGAATGCGAAGGTGGAGGAAGTCCCTTGGAATTTACTGTTTACCTCATGAAAAATAACCAGCTGTGATAGAGGTATGCCAATTTCGTTCTTGAAAACTAGATGGCATGATTTACCGGCTGTAGTGAAGTAATTCATCACATGTGAGGGATAGTTCAGACTTGTTTTCCTGTATCATTTACGCTTGCTTATGAGTTTTATTGGTTTTTTGTTGAATATGCCTTATTACCTACTCAGAAGTCTATATAAAATGGGGAAAATATTTAAGAAACAAAGGTCGGATTCAAGTCTTTTTCATCATGGCCTGATTAAAATCATCCTCATGCATCAGTTAGAGTCACAAGGTGACTGTTGGGATTCGTTCATTACGTGAAATGGGTTTGGTAACCCTGAATTGGGAGAAGTAGATAAGCCGGTCGTGGAGGAAATCCTTGTGAACCCGATGACCTCTCTTCCACCTCCCCAGGCTTGTGATTTTTCCCCTAACAGCGAACCCTCGAACTACCCTAGGGTCATTCAAAAGGACAGTCAACCAGTTACACATCCAAACGTTTATATTAAAATTGCAAGGAAATCTACAAGAAAGAAGTTTAAAAGTAATGTTGATGTCAATTTCAAAAACAAAAGAGTTGGCAGGATTATTTCTCGAAGTCTTCAAAATAAAACAAAAACCCGTGCAGATGCGATCAGTATGATTGAGGTAAATGAAATATCAGACTCAGATATTGACAGATTCCTTGCTCAAGAATACCTACTGTTCGTTTGGAGGACATTCTGGTCCACGATCTTGGTTTTAATACAAACGCCACACAGTTACAGTGTGAGGCTTGTTTGTCGTGGATAGAAAGATACTACACAGATATACCGGTTCTGCAATCCCATGTCAAGGCTTTAAAAGACCAGGTCAGTGTGTTAACGAGCAAACTTAAGGCTCGAGTTGGTTTTACAAGGTAAATAAAAATGATTAAATACCACAGGACATGTGATTTTTAAGAACGTAGAAGCAACTACAACCATCGTTAACTCCAAAGTTTCATGATGCGAATTGATTGTATGGTCAAAGGTAAGATCTTTTGAATAAATAGCATGTTTGTTTTTCATTCCTTAGTTAGACTATTTGGTTGTTAAACAAATCTTATTTTTAAATTAGTTCGTTTTGTTTATTAAATAGAATGAGATTTTGTTTGTTATTATAACTAGCTACAGAATTGCAAGATTCTGTAGCCAGTTAAGAAAATTCGAATGGTCTAAATTAATGTCAGAAAACATATCTAAGATATTCCTATTTTCTTTTGTTTTCAGGATAACTCAGGATCCCATGATTTCAAAGATGATATGATGCACTTTTAAGATCTCTCAGTCACATCTACTATGTATTTTGAATAGTTAGAAATAGGCTGTTGTTAGTTTTTTTGATTTCTGGTGAATCAGGGTGGTTGCATCCCCTTTATTTTTTGAAACAAATTTGATCTCAGGAATAGAAATTGTTATGTTTCGTGAGACCTATATAAACTTATCATTTTGTAAACAATGGATCATCTTGGCCTGGGGCGAGAGTATGGATATTTGTATACAGACTTGAATGACACGGAATACATTACAACTTTAGCTTTGTGTATCATGTTTTAATTTAGGTTCTGCTTATCTCAATGTGATGATAGATGATGATAGCTTTTTGTCTTCATGAGTTATTGTTATTTGAGATAATCCTTTTCACATACTGCCCATATCTTGTGTCTCAGACATAACACACAGTGATCATCTATTCAATTTAAATTAGGAGATTTATCTCTAATTTCAGTTGAATGTTTACATGCAAGTTCTTACAGGAAGAATTATCTCATCGTAGCTACTTGCAAATCATAAGATTATTGTGACTGCATCTATTATATGTTCTGTTATT
>SNQJ01S0020311.1:81599-119191 GCA_010110895.2 Picea sitchensis | reverse complement strand
AAATTTGATTCCACTCAATCAAACTCCCCCAACACTCGCCACTATAGCCAGTACTTCCACTACCACCCCCCATTCCAGTAGTAAAGGGTTGCAAACCAAATTTGCTTGCACTATATGTTCAAAATATGGCCATTATACCCACCATTGCCTAGCACTGCCACGCTTTCAACAGACATTAGCCGCAGTACGCCAAAGCTTCTAGAACAACCCTAGTCCAGCTACGTCATCCTTATCAACAATCACTGACATCCGTTATGTCACAACTTCAGTCAATGAACGTATGAGATGCCCTTTCTCTCTATGTGAATCGTTAGATCATTTTACATACCAGTGTCCTATGATCATTGAATACATGCAACGCCAATTGACCCTGCTTCAATGACCCACAGAGTCGATAGTTTACCTTACCTTATCACTAGAGGTTCTTCATGTCATTTCCCCCGAACCTAAGGCCCTTCCAATGCCTCCATGGTTCTTAGATGAATTATCTGAGGATTCACCCCCAAATCCCCCCAACTCTCCTGCTCATTCCCCTACAGACATTTTACACCCAACTACCACGGGTACTCCTCAGTACTTCAATATTTGGTTTATGTCGAGAAAGCCATCACCATCTCCTTGTGTTGTTCCCTCTACTTCTTCATCATCAGGGGGAAACCACACAATGACAGTCACTGATATCACTCTTCGTGACCCCTTGTATTCCCATCACTTCCACTGTGAAGAGGAAATACTTGAAGAGTTAAACAACCTTGATTACCCATGGGATGCGCTACACCACCATGCACTCTTCTTCCTACAGGAAGCTTCCACGCCTCCTAATAAACACCCCATCTATGCAGTCGAAACCAAAGATTTTATCCCATCAGGGCCAATTGACTGGTTCAAGAACCCTATTCCTACCCCTGATGCTTTTGAAGAAGGCAACATGGCCAACATTTCCCCGACCATTAAAATTGACATTTCCATAAAAAATGGCATCGTCGAGGAAATCACCATTGGAGCTGCTTGCACTCCTCAGGAAATCACCGCTTATAAATCCCTCTTCCAGGAATATCGGGTTATTTTCTTTTGGTCATACACAGAAATGCCTGGCCTCAATCCCTCTATCGTCGAACATCGCATTCACACCTGGACCGACATTACACCAGTTTGTCAAAAACAATGACCGCTACACCCATCCAAAGCAGCGGCCATCAAAGCCAAAATTGACAAATTACGCACTACCGGGTTCATTTACCCCATCGCCTATACATCATGGGTTTCCAACCCTGTACTCGTTCACAAAAAATAGGGCACTATCCACGTCTGCATGGACTTTCACGATCTCAATCACGCATGTCCCAAAGACAACTTTCCAACGCTTTTCATCGATCAAATTATCGATGACTGCTCAGGCTATGAGGCTCTATCCTTCATGGACAGTTGCTCTGGTTATAATCAAATTCAAATTCACCCAGTCAATTAATATAAAACCGCCTTCACTACCCCTTGGGGTACTTTTGCATATTGTGTCATGCCTTTTGGCTTAAAAAATGTTGGTGCCACTTTCCAATGGGCTATGACATACATCTTTCACGATCTGGCTCATATCATCCTTGCATACTTGGACAACCTCACAGCTCGATCCAAGAAATGCACCCAACATCTTGATGATTTATGAATCATCTTCCAATGGTGTTGTCAGTACAACATCCACTTGAATCCCCTCAAGTGTGTGTTCTGCGTCACCGCGGGGCACCTCCTCAAATTCATCGTTTCCCAAAGTGGTATTACTGTGGACCCCCTCAAAGTCCAAGCTATCACCGAAATTCCACCTCCCCAGAATTTACGTCAAATTCCGAGCCTACAGGGCCAGGCTAACTTTTTGCGGTGATTTGTCCCAGACTACGCCATTCATGCCCATGGTTTCCTTCGATTACTACATCACGACATCCCATTCCACTGGGATGACCATGCCCAACAGTCATTTGACGATCTTAAAATGGCGCTCTCCAATGCCCCTTTAATTAGTGCACTTGACTACAATCGCGACTATATCCTCTACGTATCAGCATCAACTGTGTCAGTAGTAGGAGTTCTCGTTCAGCTAGGTGATGAAAATCATGAGCATGTCATTTATTATGTTAGTAAAAACCTCTCAGGGCCACCCTTGAAGTATAAACATGAGGAGAAACTAGCTCTTGTAGTCGTCCTCGCAGTCCAGAAACTACGCCACTACATCCTGCTTCGCACAACCAAGGTTGTAGTAGATTCCAACCCTATGCAATACTTGCTCAGTCGTCAGCAAATTAATGGCAAATTTTCTCAATGGATCGTTATCCTTCAGGAGTATGATCTTGAATTCTCAACACGCAAGAGTAAGAAGGCCCTCGTTCTCCCTGAATTTGTCACGACCCTCCCCTCTAACACCATCAGTGCCCCCGTCAATACCGACATTCCTGATGAATACCTCTTTTACATCACTTTCGATGATCCTTGGTACAACGACCTCCTCGTCTACCTACAAACTCAAAATTTCGGTAACCACCTTTCACGAGATGATCATCGTCATATTGGCCATCAGGCCCCCCGCTACCTCGTCATCGGAGACATTCTATACCAGCAAGGAGTTGACACCATTCTTCGTCGATTCTTGACCATTGATGAGGTTGATATAGTCTTGAACGACTGCCATAGTGGTGCATGTGGGGGCCATCCTTCGGGAATATCCACTGCTCAGAAGATTATCCAAGCAGGTTACTTTTGGCCTACCTTGTTTCATGATTGCATTCACACTGTGAAACGATGTGAGTAGTGTCATCTTTACGCCAACAAATCTCGAGAACCACCCTCTCTTCTTCATCCAGTCATCACTACTGACCCTTTCTGTAAATGGGGCATCGACTTCATGACTTGTAATCCCCCCTTTAGCAATGGTCACAAATACATTGTTGTCGCAGTCGATTACTTCACTAAATGGGTAGAAGCCATGCCCACCTTCAATAACACCGCTGACACTGCAGCGTGTTTTTTCTTTAACCACGTCATATCTTTCTTTGGAGTACCACTCCAACTTGTTTCCGATCATGGGAAACACTTTGAGAATGAGATTTTTTTTAAACTCTCATCTCTGTTAGGATTCTCTCACGAGTTTGCCTCACCATATTACCCTTAGTCTAATGGATAGGTCGAAGCAGTGAACAAGGTCCTCAAGACCATGTTATAATGCATGATTAATAAACATAAGACCGATTGGCATCATATGTTATTTTCCACGCTATGGGCTTACCATACGGTTGTGAAAACAACTACTAGTTTCACACCTTTTCATCTAGTCCATGGGGTTGAGGCCACTCTTCCCATCGAGTGCAAAATTCCCACCTACTCACCGCAATTGAGCTATTATCCGACACTGCTCCAATGGAGCAGCGCTTGCTGAACTTAGAGTCTCTGAATGAAAATCATTGATCTTTATTATAGAACAACAAGGCAGCTAAAAAACGATCAAAGGCTACCTTTGATCGACATGTCAACCTTCGCTCATTTTGTGAAGGGGACCTCGTCCTGGTTTACGATATCGCTCATGATACCTTTGGCCATGGAAAATTCGAGTCACTATGGGATGACCCATACATTATCCAACATTGCCTCACCAAAGGCGCATACATCCTGACCTCTCCCAAAGGCCTCTCTCTCAAAGAACCCGTCAACGGGTTGTATTTAAAGAAATTTTATGCTTAAACATAGTCATTCTACGTTAGGTTATTTATTTTATAGTGTTTTTAATCTTTTTTCCATCCCTCACATCTAAAATCTCATTTTTGCTATTGACATATGCTTCCTCCATTGGCCTACCACATCAGTTATGCCGTCGATGCTAGCCATTGGACACAAAATCTCGCTTCGGCCGCTTGGGCTCTCTACACCCCCTCACATGAAATGCTTCATTCGAGTAGCATATGTTTGGGTTTAGCGACCAACAACCAAGTTGAATACACTGCTGCCATTGGCCTCCTGGCCGATGCCCAACATCATAGTATTCGTCACCTTAGCATCTTTCTCGACTCTCAACTAGTCGTTCTCCAGCTCAACAATGTGTACCGTGTATGTGATCCTTGCCTCTTTCGCAAATACCTGCAAGTTATACTCTTATCTCGACATTTTGATTCCATTACATTTACACATATTCAAATACAATTGAATCAAATTATAGATCACCTAGCTAATATTGTGTTACACTGGCATATATCACATCAAGCTACCTCTACACATACATAAACATATCAAAAACCTGTCACAGCATATATCGATTAGAAATCATCAATACATTAAAACAAAACACATGTAAACACCACATAGATCTCAAAATGTATACTCATGTATATATCAAAAGGTCCACAATGCCATCGAAATGTTTAACATACAAAAATACAAGTATCCACAGGCCAGTGAAGCACCTCGGTACAAAATGGGCTCACCAGCCTATATACAAAAATTACATCAATACATAGAGCACCACTCAAGGTGCCTCTAGAGCACCATCGCCTGCCCCTCCCTCAGGCGGTGGTTTCCCACCCCCTGCTGGTCCCTCCTACCTTGGAGGTAATCATCCAGTCATTGTAGCACCAACTACTGCTGCCCATTGTACTACGGCCCACCATGGCGGAGAAATCCCCACACACTTCTCCAGGATACCCTCATCCTAGATACAATACCACATGCCCTTAGGCATGTCCTGTAACACCGCCTCCAGGCGACAACGTATGTCCTCAAAATCTACTCCGACATCCGCCAGAGGAGCATGTGATGGCCCAACACTAGGGTCATCAAACCGATGTCTCCTCATTGTCCTCTCCAGATCAGCTGGTCGTGCCACGACATCCTCCCACCAACGTCTCTCTCCAACACGTGGCCCTCCCCATGGTGGTCTCTCCGGCTACTGACGAGCTGATGCTTTCCACAAATCCACCTCGTGTCCACGAGGTGACACATCTGCACATACACACAAGCAATAGATAATATTAGCATCTATATCATATACATATATCATGCTATATCAAACAAAAAACCTATATATCAACATCATCAACATACCTCGATGATCAAACACCTCCCCTGGAGGTAGCACCATGTCTTGATCCTCCCAGAAGTCAACCCTGACATAGGGGTACTACAATATCACCTGCGACATCTGCCACCACACCTATGCCACCTCTGCTGTAAAGAAGTGGCCTCCCTCGCCCCACCATGGTGAAGAAAAATAGTCGACCACCGCTTTAGTCGTGGCTCTCGCACCCCAAGTGCACCCAATAAAATCCTAGGGCGCAACATCGACACCCTCTCCAGAAACCAGGCCACCAGGATGGACCTGAAGGCAAACTCTCCAGTATCCATGGACCGACAGTGGTCCAGCTGCCCTACCATCCTGGCATGCAGCGTAAGCCCCTAGGCAAAGTGCTCACTGGCCAACACTCTCTCCATCACCATCAACTGGCCACCACTGATCTGCTGCGTTGCCAATGACCCATAAACTCTCACAATCATCGCTACTATACAATTATGCACTAGGGCATCCATTGCCCCAATGCTCACGACAGTGCCAGACATAAAGTTCAGCCTCAAACAATATCTCTGGCCAACCGTCACTAGCGACACATCCCTTGGTAACATCGGCTCAACCGGTAGGAGCGTTCCCCGAAACGGGAGCCCAGTTAAAAAATACACATCCTCCACCACAGTGAAGGCAATATGCTCTCCCCGCACTATGAAGCAATGCAGGTCTGGAATCCACATCTAGATAAGACACTGCAGTAGATACTCCTGCGCCCATATCAACGAGCACTCAAAGAACTTCAACAGCCCACAGGCTCCTCAATAGCTACAATGTCTCGCAACTGGGACCAATCCCGTTCTCGCCAACCAACCAACATCATGCACAAAGCTCACCTGCAACCAAATAAAACATTCCTAATTCAACCACATGGACCATCAACAACATCAAAAAGATAAGTTTTACACCCATCAACCTTGCCTCCAAGGAGCGACTATTTAACCCACAGGCATGCACACGTGCGTGCCTGTTCACTCCACAGGTGTGCCCATATCAAAGTCGCATGTACACCTGGCTCCTCAATAGCCACGATGTCTCGCAACTGGGACCAATCCCGCTCTCACCAACCAACCAGCATCATGCACAAAGCTCACCTGCAGCCACATAAAACATTCCTAATTCAACCACATGGACCATCAACAACATCAAAAAGATAAGTTTTACACCCGTCAACCTTGCCTCCAAGGAGCGACTATTTAACCCACAGGCATGCACACGTGCGTGCCTGTTCACTCCACAGGTGTGCACATATGCACACCTATTCACTACACAGGCACGCTCTCAAGCACGCCTGTCCATCCTTTAGGCGTGCACGCGTGCGTGGTTGCTCAATTTACAGGCACACTCTAGAGCTTGCCTGTCCAATGCACAGCTGCACACACATGTGCAGCCAACAGGTGCGCATATAGTGCGTGCCCTTTTCCCTCTTACCAACGCCCCCATGCATGTCTATTTGGTGAGAAGGCATGCACGTGTGCATGCCTACTGTCGGATCTCCCACGCACGTGGGGCCCACACTCATAAAACGCCTCTATACGGCCCTCCATACAACCCCTGCCCAAAAAATGAAACCCTAATTCTATGCAGGATGATCAGACCACTAACCTGAAGCTCGTTGGTCCTCAATCGGATGCCTTGTCCTCCTAGAATCTTCCAAACTCCTCTGAATACTTCTCGTCCAGTCACTATAGTAGCAAGTACAAATGAGGTGGCAATGTGGGCCCTATAGTTATATATAGGCCTTTTTGCCAAACTTCCACTCACCATTCCGGGAGCTCCGAGCATCCATTTCTTGATCCATCTTTAGCCACGGGATCAACATCCCATAATTTACATCACGACAGTCCCTGGGCCTCTTTTCATCCTGAGCCCCCGGGACACCATTTTTCATACCCTGATCAGGTACACATGCACATATTCAAAATTATCAAATACATGCTCATATATTCGATTCTCTTCAGATATTGTTCAAGTCGGGTATTTGGTTTTCATGTGTGTAGGTACTTGGTCATCATACATCAACACAACTGCTTCAGGTATATACTCAGCACTGGCATGAAGTCATTCCCTCTAAATCTCACTTACATTTCCAGGCACACCCTTTGACATTTGCCTCTAGGATCCCCATTTTCGGGTCTGCATTACCAACACCTCCATTTGCATCTTTGGTGCTGTCACCTGGTAGCACTCTTACCCACATGAGTTGTCCCATTCATAGCACCCTTTTTCACTTTTGACACTCATGTTGTTTTTCAAAACCCTTTAGGGATGGGAGTCCTGATAGTCTCATGTCCCGAATCAGCCACATACTCCTTCTCCTCATTTTTCTAGCTTTCCCAACAGACTCCTAGATTATCTCTCCACGGTTCTATTTTTGGACTACACCTCTGTAGTATCATGAACCCTCCATTTCATCCACAATCCATTTTCCCATCTGCAAATTTCCCTTCATTTCACTTAACTCATACAGAAACCCACCCATGGGGCCCCCACCCTCCACCAATTCTCCAAGCAAATTGTACCCTACCCGGGCCAACCATATCACATTGGGGCACCCGTTTCTGTATTTGTACACTTATCCCAACAATATTATTTATTTATTGTACAAATGCCTTTGTTTCCAGTAGTTCCATTACCTTTTTGTCATCACCTTTGGCAACCTTCTTCCCTTTTTTGGCAAAACGAAACCAATGTCACCCTTGGTTGGGGAACTACTTATCATCCACCCTTGACGACATTATCCATATCTTCAGAGTACCCCATAGGCCACTTACCTCTGCCCTGTGAGTTTGTTCACCTTGTCCTGCCTCTGGCACAACTTATCCCCTGTCTTGTTGTCCCCCTGACACTCGACCTCATTGAATGGTTGCGGCCACTTTTATCTCACATATACTCCAACCAAGGGCAGTCTTGAGTCTTCCTACATCTTGACTTTGTCCATGTACCTCCTCCACTTCCTAACCTCACCCAGTAGATTTCACAAATCCATTTTCTTCTGGGAGTCGTGTCCCTCTTTTTGTCGACATCAGCACAGTTTTCCAGAAGGGTGACAGTATCTTGATTCTCATTACCCATCCAATGAGAGATCTCGGACAACACAGGGAGAAACACAATTGCTCCCTACTGTCATTGACCCCCATAACATTCGACATCAACACTTTCTCATGTTATGGTGGTTCTTATTTTGCGACTATTGTAGTTAGTTCTTTTACTTGCCGAAGACCTCTGAACTTGGCTGGGTTATCAATGCCCACAGAATCCGTGATACTTCTTACTGCTGTCACTACCTACTATTCAGAGTATGTTCATCTGCAGAATTGTCTTCTACCTCTATCATGATTTCCCCCAAGGGCACTGCAGTTGTCTACACCAACACTTCATTCCTCTTTTTTGAGTTACATGACATGAGCATGGGGCATGCCTGCCTCGTTTGTACACAATTTGTTTTTTACACACCTCATGGAAAGTTGGGTTCTACTAGTTCCTTTTTCCTTCCAACGGATCGCTCTGGATGATACCACTATTTCTCTCTCTTACAACAACACTCTTAGTAGAAGAAACATTGATGGATTTCGGCTATACATATGCTCCTAACCTCATCCATCAGGGGGCATCTATTATCACTGAAATTTTGTTTGCAAATGGTTACAAGAATTCAACATCATCAAACAGTTATGAAGTCATGCATTGACCCGAATTAACACAAAAGCATTCATAAAGGGTAAAAAACTATACAAAATAGTGAAAAATTGAAGGGCGCTATGAAGACACTGGGCGCGCGCACACATGCGCCAAACAAAAACGCAAGATTCGCACACATGTGCATGATGCGCGACTGTTGTCGCAAAAAATAGTGCACCTGAGAAACGATGCATTTATGAGAGTGGTCGACCTCCCACCCACTTCTGGTTCAGCTTCCAAGCTGATTTGACACTCAAATCTGGACAGGATTTGACTAGATGGCTAGTCAAAGACCTAGAAATGTCCTAATTAGACTCTTTACAGACTACAAACTAGTTGAAAAATAGCTCAAAGGAATGTTATAAAAAGACCATGGATACACTTCATTTTTCAAGGAATTTCATAACAAAGTTATGTTGCCACTATTCTCTTGAGGATTCTTCTATCCTTTCCAAGAGTATATTTGCATCATTGCTTTCGGAAATCCATCTCATCCCTTGAGTGGATTAGCAAAGAATTCTTTCACCATTTTCATTTCCATTTTCAAATTTGTAATAAGAGCTTACTTTTGGGGGTCCAAGAGCTCTCTCTTGGAGGAAAAAGGGACTCATAGTCCCCTTGCTTCTCGGTGTTTTCTTTCACTAATATCAGCCTTATCATTGGTGACATGGGTCTCGTTGTTCTTTTTATCTCTATGTCCCTATGCTTATAAATTTAGTTGTTGTTTTATTTCTTAGTTTAATTCTTAGTTGTTGTTTTATATTTCTTTTTCTAACCCTTTTCCTTGCGGTTGTCCTGCTCAACAAACCCAACTGAGCTTGCAAGCACCTCTATTTTTCTCACTAAGGTGACAAAAGAGGCACAACACATGGCTTCCAAGAGGACAATACTCTATAAGGAATACATTTCAAAACACAAACATCAGTCATGGTTTTTAGGAGATCTTTGCTAGATGGAAGAAAAACACTCTGGAAGGAATACATGTCGATGACCTCGATAAGGGTAGGGATATCTGGCTCTAATATCCCTGTAGAAGAGATGACCATATCAACTACTGGATCTAAGTTAGGATAAGAGAGATATTCCCTCTCGTGCAAGGATGAATGCATGGGGCAGGTCATTACATAATTGATCCGCGACAGGGTGGACATTGCTGGCATGTACATACCGTTTAGGGAAGTGGATGTTTGACCATCAGATGAGGGTCAATGGATGAAAATTGGTTGATCGTCACTATGTTTCAGTTGTGAGGGAAACACATCACTCAAAATAGAGTGGACACAAAATCTCTCATAATGTAGACATAGTCTCACCCAAGGAGTAGGTTAAAGTACAAGGGGTTGTGAACTACCATCACATTGACATAGACTGTCCTTCTTCCCAAAGTAACTAGAAACTGAGGAAGGATCCCTAAAGGTTGACAAACTCTTATGTCAAATGTTAACACTTTTTGAGTCACAGGTGCAAGCTATGGGGAACCAAAACATTACCAAGGATTTGTGGATAAGATGCTAACAGAAGCACCTTCATCTATTATAGTGTTAGGAATATTCCTATCACAAACCTGCATGCTGATTTGGAAAGGCATGTAAGAAGAAAGAAAGGGTTATGTCAAATGATTCCAATCAATATAAATCATTTGATTTCTTGAAGGGGGTGTGTTGGCACAGGGGAAGACCCAGGGTTCAATGCTACAACAACTCACCAACAAAACCCTAACTACCAGCCCTTTCGACAACACCTGCGAAGCAGATGATGTCTCACCCGAGGTAGAGGCAGGGGTGGTTGTAGGACTTAGATGTCTACAACCTTATCTGGGATGTAGATATGTGATTCTAGTAATTAACAAAGCACTCAATAGTAAACCTTCATCAATATCTAACCAATATCTACTCCGCAGATAGAACAAAGAATCACAACATTCACCCAAATCTAATGTATCTAAGCACTTAGCATAAGGAATTAGATTAGATCTAGAAGATTCAAGCACTAAGCAAGTTCACAGAGGTCAGATCTAGCATTCAAATTCATCATAAACACAAAGTATAACATATCTATCTATCTATCTATCTATGTCAAGCACTTAGCAAATAACACATAAGTGCACCAACACATCGCACAAGGCAGAGAAACACAACATATATGTGGTTCACCCCCAACCTGGGGCTACGTCCACCAACTCTTCTTCTTTATTAGCTTCTTCAATCAGATACATGCACAGAGCCACACAAACCTTACTTCACATAGGATAGGAGATATGCGCACCTCTCTAGATCCTCATTCCTTGCGCTACAACACAAAGCCCTTCATAGTCTGTTACAACCACTTGCACTTAGCTCTGCAAGTTTATCAAAATATGCACAAAGAATTTGAAAACCAAACTTGCACTTAGCATAAGATCACCTAGATGCCTCTTCTATTCTATATCTTCCTTACATCACATATACATCTATTTATATATTACAAAATAGGCCTAAGCATGGGTAAACCCATGGACCGACATTCCCATACCTGTTACATATTCCCAAATCCCCAAAAGGACCCAAAAAGGGGCCAAGATCCCATGATCTCTATTTCGTCTTGCGCTCCGCCTTCGACAGGCTTTCGAAGTTCAAAATGGTCAAACTTGAACAAGGATCTCTCAAAACTTGGTTGAGGGCCAACATGCCCCCAACACTCACCTGTGACTCATCTTGAGTCACTCTGATGTAGGAAGTTCTACTTCAAAATCCTTGAGCTTGGATCAAGTTGCTTCAACCTTTTGTTGTGCTATGACCTCTTGTTCAACAAAATCTTGAATGAGGACATCATTCATAGGTCCTTCCAAGTGTTGTTCAGTTGCATTAACAACCTTCTCTAGTTCTGTTCCTTGGCCTTCAACTTCTGTGAACAATTGGTAGGCCTTGTCTTACACGAGTTGGAGTTTTTGAGTTACTTCCATAACTCTTCTTTGAGTAGTGTGAATCTGCTGCTGAGCAATGCATTTCTCTTAAGATCTCTTCATTCTTTCTAGAGCTGACATGAGCTTCAACTGTGCTTGTATCATTTCAGCTTGATACTTTGCCTCTTGGAGCTGTGACTCTAGTTCTCTTAATTCTAGACTCTCAGCGAGTCATTCATATGTCAGGGTACTGCGATCACTCAACTGCCTACATTCCATAGAAAGGGAATTTAGTCTCTCAACTACTCTCCTAACAGTTGCTTCTCTTTGATCCTTCACCTCCTATGGGGTATCGGGCACTTCACATAGTTCTAAATCTGCGATGCATTGATGTAGCTGCTAGATCACTTCTTCAAGCTGCTCTACTTGATGTGTAACTCGATCTTATGCTTTTATTTCTACAACTGTCACAGAGCGAAGTGCTCCATTGACTGCTTCCTTTACTTCGAGTTGCTCGGTGAGAAACTATTCCTTTGCTTGTTGCATCTGATCTTTTTTGGAGAGAAATTTTTTCTTGTTCTGCAGCACTGTGTTTCTCTACAACTACTCCTTGTACTTGCATCAAAGCCTGGGTGGCTTGTTTTGTTTCCTCTTGTTCTCGACGAAGGTGATCTTCAACTGTATTAGCTAATCGGTGGAGTTGGGTGGGCTCGTCTCCTAGCTCTGGTGTTCCCAATGGTAGAGGCGCAGTGGAGACTACGTGGCTATACTGTAGTGCACGCAGTGGAGACTACGTGGCTATACTGTAGTGCCTGATGTATCCCTCAGAGTTTGATTTCAATCCTATCGTACATTTATTCCTTCTTGGCCTCTTGTTTTTCTTCTATTTCTAGTGAAGCATCATTCATGGCTGCTATGAGGAAGTCAAATTCATCGGAGGTGAGGACAATCTGCATCTTGGTCATGGAGGCCCTTGATTTCTTCCTAGAGGAAGGTTTCGAAGGAGAACCCTTCCTCTTCTTCAGGGGATCAACCTCATCTCCTTGCTTCTATTTGACTTATTTGTCATCTAACTCTTCCCCATCACCTCCCTGCTCTGGTGATATGGAAGTAGTCTTCATGGATTCACTATCTAATCGTTGGACCTCTTTGGTCTTCTTTGTCCTACTAGGTTCGGGTGTATCTTGTGCAGTTTATGGGCAGATAGAGATCTTTATGGGGTTGGTGGGGATAAGGAGGTCAGCAGACCATTCCTTAGTAATCTCCTCCAAGTCCTCCTCCGTCATCTTGTAGTAGGAATGAATCTATTGCTTATGTTCATCGGTGCACGCTGTAATATAAATGAAATTCCAATCTGCGCTAAATTTCATCAAAGGCTAGAACCGGTGTAGAGTGTTTGGAGTCATGCAAGGCTTGGATTGGATGGATCTCTTCAGCTGATCATAGTAGGTATGAAAAACATCATTTGACTGCCACTATTTGTTCATATCACTGGAGTACCAAAGTGTACTACACTTCGCAGCCAACGACTCAAATGGCTCGATGTCAGGGAAGGTTGCACCTTTTGGCATCTCCCAGGCGATGAATGCGATAAGGATTAAAATCCAACTAAAATGGAATTTGTAACCTTGATCTTGTTCTTCTCTGTAGTCTAGTTCCAAATGATTCACCAGGTACTTCACCCAGTTCATCTGTAGGCCTTCCATGCACTTCCCTGCGAGGTCGACTACAAAGCCGGTGACTTGGGTAGGTCGATTATTTCTTACTAACTTCCCTACGATCAACTGATAGGTGAGGTGTACTGCACCACTCTGGATAGAAACTATCTTGTATCCTCGCGTCCCCTTTTCAACATTGTCGTAGGTGTCCTTGATCCTCTATGCTAGAGTGAGATCCATGGATTTTCCTAGATAAAAATCCTGTAGATTTGGTCCCTGCTTACTCAACCCTGTGATCTGATTAATCAGTGTTGGATCAGTTGTGATACGGTGGTCTAGCCACAAATAGCCACCATGGTAACAAGAAAGAAGTAACTTGACATAGGCATTCACCTCCTGGTGTCTTCCGAAGTGTGGGATCTTCATGAGATTCAGCAGGGTGGACTACGCGAGGTTATGGGTCCACAATTGGGGGATTATCTTGGAATTCTTCCCCTTCATTCTGGTCAGATAATTATGTGGGGCAAGCATGTTATAGACTTTTCAGTCATCGAGGTTGAAGTCGTTGAACTTTGTGGATCACCTTTAGGAGGTTCACAGTGACCAAGGTGTACTCGAAATCTTTGGGCACTCTATATCGATTTATTGTGCTGCTCAAAGGTGGTATGTAGGTGGGCAATATATCCATGATCAATTTGGCATTTTCTATATCATCCATGTTCTTGGTTCTCTTTTCATCTGATGATCAAGATAGTCCAGCTCTGTGAGCAGTCGATGAAGATGCTTGCACTATTCTTGTGGATGAAACCTATACACCTACAGATAATCCTCTCTCCGACATGACTCTTTTAGTCATCAGTTCGAGGAGTACTTCTGTCACAGATTCTTCGACTGTGTTGAGCTCCTTGGACATACGCGCTTGAGATTAACTAGATTGGGTTCAAATTAACTTAGACACTATAATGGAATAGATGGAAATAATGTGATGATCACTGTGCAAGATCAACTTAGTCTATGGTCTCAATTTCTTGGTTAGAAAAGGTGTTCTCGGTGCATGGTGCGACGAGATAAATAGGCAACTCGACAATAGGTATGAAGCCTTCATGAACTCATTTCTGTCCATTATGGCGCGGTCCCAATGGTCTGATGGCGAGCTGTCTGGTCATAAATGCCTTACTACCCATTCTAAGCATTGTTCTAATGGTTATAATGTCCTCAATAACTATATTTCTTTGCCATGGCGAAGTGCCATGTGTTGCTATGCTGATATCCCGACGAGGCTCCAATTTTGCAAATTTTCCTTCTGTGAGGTTCCTTCTAGATCTTTCTATAACTTTTCGTTCTTAGCTCTCTTCTTACTTAGTTTTCTAGTTTTCTTTCCAGTGAGCTTCTCTTGGTATTCCTTTTCCCATTCTGATTATTATCTTCTTTGGACATAGTGACTTTGCCCTATGAAGATTCCTTCCTAAGATTCAAGGGTAATACTTCTTCTTTATTTGATATAGGTATTTCAGTCTTCTATGGGTCCTCTAGTGTTCTTGCAACTTTTATATCTATGTTGTTGTTGTTAAATAGTTGTGGTCTATTCTCCTGTTCTTCAATAAAGTGTGCTATCCTTTTAGTTATAAAATATTTTAACTCTTGCTTCTTTTGCTCTAAGACTTCTTCTTCTTCCATCCTTCTGGCTTGATCTCCTTCAATCCAAGGTCTTCCTAGTAACATGGTAAATGGAGCTCTATCCTCAATAAATTTGATTATCTCAAAATCTTCTTCTATCGAAGTTCCATTGACATTCATAGGTATCTGAGTGAGCTTCCCACATAGGGTTATCAATTTTCCTCTGAATAATCCTATTCTTCCTAGTGAAGGAACCATAACAGGATTCCCTAAAAGTTCCCAGGTTCTTTCTGTCATAACATTCACCTATGTTTCCTCATCTAGAACACAGTCAACGTCGAAGTCTCCCAATCTTGCTTCAATGTAGTCTTTTTTGTTGAAGATCTCTGATAATCTAACATGTCCGTGGTCATTCAGGGTTTCTCTCATCTGTAGTAATACTTTATGGGATTTTGCCATAATATTAGTTTATGGATCTACCTTAGGGTTTTCTTGGTTCATATTCATTCTTTCAACTTTAGCAATCATTATAGGGAAATCCAATACTTCATGGTCCATAGATTTACAATAAAGAAAACTAGGTCTTTTCCCAGGGAATTCCTTAGCAAGTTGTCCTGGTTTTATGCAACTGTAACAGAGGGTTAATCCTCTCTTTCTTTTAACTGATCCCCAACCCTTTTTGTACTACGCGCTAGGATCGTAGGAGCTAACCTGAAAAAAATTCTTTCTAGGATCCTGCATCCATTTGTTAGTCCAAATATTCTTTCTATGCATAGGTATACCATATCTTTCACTATTCTTATTAGATCTATTCATATCAAACCTTCTTTCATCTACCATTACTCTAGTTTTCAAGCTAGGACATAATCTATTAAACATACCTATATTCATGCTTTAGAAACAAAAATTTCCAGTTGTCTTACTTCTACAGAGCACAAAGCTTTCAAATCTAGAACTTTTCACTATTCTTATTTTTATCAGAGGACAAAGCTTGCAGATATTACCTCTTTCTTCAGATCTGAGCTCTTTTCTTGGCACAGAGCTTCACAAGTCAAGTAGAATGTTTCACACTGAGGAAAGAGATCTACGCATGGGGATTTATCAGTTTCAGGTCGAATATTTATGCAAAGCTTCTTCTCCCTCAGTTCCCAACAATCACTGTTTCAGGTCCCGACAACAGAACCATTTTTTGGCACAGGGGAAAACCTAAGTTTCAAATCTACAACAACACACCAAAAAAACCCTAACTACTGGCCCTTTCGGCAACACCTGCAAAGCAGATGAAGTCTCATTCGAGATAGAGGCAGGGCTGGTTGCATGACTCAGATGTATGCAACCTTAGCTGGGACACAGATATGTGATTCTAGTAATTAACAAAGCACTCAGTAGTAAACCTTCATCAATATCTAACCAATATCTACTCTAAAGATAGAAGAGAGAATCACAACATTCACCCAGATCTAATGTATCTAAGCATTAGCATAATGAATTAGATCATATCTAGCAGATTCAAGCACTAAGAAAGTTCAGAGAGGTCATATCTAGCATTCAGATTCATCATAAACAAAAATTATAATAGATATATCTATCTATCTATGTCAAGCACTTAACAAATAACACATCAGTACAACAACACATCGCACAAGGCAGAGAAGCACATCATATATGTGGTTCCCCCCACCCTAGGGATACGTCCATCAACTCTTCTTCTTTATTAGCTTCTTCAATCAGATACATGCACAGAGACACAAAAACCTTACTCCGCATAGGACAGGAGATATGCGCACCTCGCTAGATCCTCCTTCTTTGCACTACAACACAAAGCCCTTCATAGTCTGTTACAACCACTTGCACTTAGCTCTACAAGTTTCTCATAGTATGGACAAAGCATTTGCAAACCAAACTTGCACTTAGCATAAGATCACCTAGATGCCTCTTATATTCTATATCTTCCTTACATCGCCTAAACATCTATTTATATATTACAAAATAGGCCTAAGAATGGGTAAACCCATGGTTCAACATTCCCATACCCATTACATATTCCCAAATCCCAAAAAGGACCCAAAAAGAGGCTTAGATCTTGTGATCTCTACTTCATCTTGCACTCCACATTTGATAGTCTGTTGAAGTTCAAAATGGTCAAACTTGACCAAGGATCTCTTAAAACTTGGTCGAGAGCCAATAGGGTGCCATCAGAATGGGTAGATTTCCCCCTTGTCTAGGTGGATCCATATTAATGAGGTAGATCTGAGCGACATCCTCACTCTTTGAATGAGGAGTGGGATCAATCGATGATGGAACCATATCAAACACTTTGGTTGCACTCGTTAAGGGGGGAGTGGGATCGATTGATGATGGACTTAGATTAACCACTTTGGGTTTACTCTTTAAGGGAAGACTGGGATCGATCAATGATGGAATTAGATCGACTACTTTGGGTTCACTCTTTAGATGAAGAGTGGGGCTGACCGATGACAGAACTGGATCAATCACTTGGGTTACTGGCTCAACCGAGGATGAAACCAGATTGACTACCTGATCAATCGGACTAACCAAGGATAGAACCAAATTGATGATTCCATCAACTAACGACGGGTTGGAAGATATCTTACAATAACTAGTTGGAAGTTGAATCATTTTCAAAAGATAAGAAGCCTCATCCATATGAGGGAAAATATGAGAGTGATGATCATCTTCGCATAACAAGCAAAGAAATTTGATATTTCCCTTCTTCTTACCAACCTTAATGTCACTAGTTGACAGGGTGTCACCAACATGTCCTGCAGGGGATGATGACATGGAAGACCACATTTCTAAGACCTTGGGGAGACAAGGGAAATCCCTTAGAAAGTGGTCACCCTTACAAAGATTGCAATCGAATTTGGGTTTAGGATTCTTCGATATAGACTTGTTGAATTTATCAACACTCCCAGTATGATTAACAATAGATAGTTTCTTAGATCCGATACGAAATAATGTAGTTGGAGGCTTGATCCATTTTTGGTTCTTCTTCTCTTTTTGTTTCTTCTTCTTCTTATCAATTTGGCTACTCACTTTAGAGATTTCACGAGGCGAAGAAGGAGAAAGGGAAAGAGACCTGATGGGTGAAGAAGGAGAAAGGTCAACATGAGGTTGATATGTGGGTGGTGTGCTTACATCTAAAGCATTAGGTGCATCCAAAGCACTGGGAAGATTCAATATCACTAGAGTGGGGAACAACCAAACTGGTAATTTGATCGTGAGTCTCAAAAGACTCAGTGTGGAAATGCACAGAGGACCAACATTTCCAAAAGAAGGAAAGGTGAAAGGCTCCCTGGGAAAAAGGTTTCCTCCGTTGGTACTCCCAGGATTTGACGCAATTGACACTAACTTGACCGAAGGTCCACTAAGGAAAGCAAACAGTGCATGCTACAAATATAAGAATAAAACAATCAAACAAACCTTACCATAATGAAACCACTAGTTGGTGATGAAATCCAACATCACAAGATCAATATAGGAAGGGGTTGGGATAGAGCAGGTGGATCAATTATGTTGGTGACCTTCTTAACAGACTTATGCCTTGGTGTAGGTTCCCACATGGTTTTATCCATGGGTGTACCCTCCAAGGATCCTGAGTGAGTTTGACCAATGTCTGACCCATGTACAGTGAAGACTCCTCTGCATCGTCACCTCATGTGTCAACCCTATAGAATATAGGCCACTAAGGTTACCAAATTGTAGTCATCCTTCGGGAGGGTACAATCGACATTCGAAAAGGAACGTATGGACAGGATAATGATTATGAAATTATTCAAGAGAACTGAAGACAAGTGAACCATAATACTACTGAGAACCCCAAATTGATCCAAGATTCACAAATCTCCGAGACCAAATGCAACTATACATTTATCAGGAAGCACCCCCAATATACGATCTTTCCACTATGTCGGTTAAGCTTCGGAGGGGAAATCTTCATTTCTGTCTCGCACACAACCTCGTTTTTAACCCGTATGTGAGAGGGGGATCCCGACTATGCTTATACAAACAATTGGATTACTTCTCCCTAGCACAAGATTCTAAGTTTGTCTAATGGCTTTGGAAAGTTATCCTCACAACCTATTCCAAATCCCTACACTTGCTAATGTAGGTTCGCTACCAGAAAATATAAAAGTCTCTGATCAATTTTATAAGCACTTCATTTTAGGGATGTTGTTTACTCAAGGGTGTGAAAGAAAAATTGATGATGTTGTAGACTCGACTCCAAGAGAATGCATAAAAAATGAGATGCAATTTTTTTTCTTCAATGAATCCTACATACGGGATGGAGAAGAGATTCAAATTTCTTCAACAAAAGCACCCAATTCCCAAATGCAATTTACATATCTCCACTACCCAAAAACAAGAATGCAACTATCTTCTTTGTTTGGTTATAATACATAAAGATATAAAATGCAAATCCTTTAACACTCCTTTACTTTCAATCAAAACGAAAGGTTCGAATGTAGACAAAAAATACACGAAGAAAAAATAATTTCAAACAAAGAATGCACTCATAGGATAATGAGAACTGAATGAAGATAACTCACTCAATCAAGGACTCAACAATCGACAAGCATTCAAGGAATACAAGAAAGTTCAGAGAATAAACCATAAACTGATAGGGAGAAAGAGGAATCACTCAAATGTCTTGAAGAAAAAAGAAACAAGAAAGATAAATCCAAGATAGGTTGTGGTAAACATAAAGTATCAAATCATTAAAAAAGGAAACATTTGAAAAACAACTTAAGACCAACAAACCTTTGCAGACCTTTTCAATCAGTCAGATAACCAGAAACTTTGCAAGATTCAAACCAAACCAAGAGAAACAAGGTGAATCAATATCAAAATTTGGAAAAGGTTGCAAGCTCAAACAAGAAAAAAAATAAGTTATAAGAACCAACTCTTCAACCAAAACAAATCCACAAGCCAAAGTACAGAATCTAGGAAAAAATCTCTGCAAGATAGACTGAGAAAAACTGAGCAGAACAAGGCAAAAATCATTAAAAAAGGAGATCACCACTCCTGTTTTCAAGGGTATAGAGTGTTGTAGTGCTATGATATACACTGCAGTGGAGACATTATTATAGATCAATTCTCTGATATACACTCCATGGGAGTGCTACCCTTCCCAGAAACTCATAACATAGGCTTAAAACTAAAACAAATTACCCAGAATTCCCAGAATTTTGTGAAATGGTCAATGAAGAGGGGAGAAAGGAAAAAGATCAGAAACAAATAATAAGATTGATATAAAAGTGGGAAAAGATAGAGATTATCCAAGGAAGAAAAGTCAATGTCCTTCCCCAGTGAAGTCATCAATTTTTGTTATATGAAAATCCTCTTACAGACAGGTGGATCTTCCCTCAAATTTTAGAACCCTAATATTGAGACAAAAAGATGCAAATTAACACTAACATCCCTTTGAGATTTTCTTAACTAGTTGAAAAGAGAGAAGGAGGGAAGGTGGTCATACCTATTTCCGGTGTTTGTCCTCATTGCTCCAATTTGAACTTGATCTCTAAACTCGTTCACACAACTTGATGCTTGCAACCAACAAAAAGATAAGAGACACAAGGAAAATCATACTCTAGCATACTATATTTAAACAAATTCATCTACAGTAGACAAGCATATGTAAAGATACATAAAATAGAAGGAAATATGCGAAGCATATATTAATGAGAACATTAAAAAGACACTTACAATTTGTAGATGCAGTTGCAACAACCTCTCCAAGTCCTCTACGTCGAGCCCCTTCAAAATGCTCCGAAGATCATAAGTTTGATATTCAAAAAGATTCCTCCCAAGATCATAAGTTTGATATTCAAAATTCTTCCTCCCAATATCATAAGTTTGATACCTCTAATTTGTCTTTCTTCTCCATGGAAAGACTTCATTATATAGGATTTGGAGGCTTAACCACCATGTAGAGGATCACTCATCATATCCACTAATATGATATCTCCAAGATATTTAGGGAGAAAATATCTCTTAAGGATTTTAGGGAGGAAATATCTCTCAAGGATTTTAGGGAGGAAATATTTCAACCATCCATGAGATCCTCAACCTCCTCTTAAAAATAGGAAACCAAATGTGAGGTGGATTCTCACACTAAATTAATTTCATTTTCATGAATATTAATAATTAATTCATGTGCACATGGTATTTTGACCTTCATATAATATATTTCTCCTCCACATTGACTAGGGATTGTGACATATGTTATTTCATGGTGTCAAGGTGTATGCAACACTTAGTAAGGTGCATATGAAACTTTTACGACACTTGTGGCACTTAGGGAGAGGTACCTAGGTGTGGAAATTTGATGTGTAACAACTAGAAAAAATACCAACAAATCAACAACAAACACTTGATGTTTTAGTGCAACTCACACAAGAGTTCACTCTTTAGACCTGACAACTTGGATCTTCAATTTGCATCTCCAATACACTCTAGATTTCTCTACAATTCACCCTCCATGGTTGCACCAACTCCAAGATCTCTTTATTGCTCTCCTCTTTCTCCTTATGCACAAAAACTAAAAAATGTAAAACTGTTGTCGCAACCCATACAAATTTCCTCCCTTTGACTTTCCTTTCTTTTCTCACACTTTTCCCCAAGCTGATTGTACTTAGCCCTCATGTTCCCAATAAATTTGGGATGTTATTACTCACACCCACCCTCTTACATGCATTCAATTATTGACTTTGAGAACAATCAATTAGAAATTGGAAGGTTCATATACAAATAACAAATTTAGGAAAATGGGTTGAATTAATATACATGGGTAATTCCCCCTTGGAACCCTATTGGTCATAATCCTAGACGCTCACCTCCCTTGTGGATTAATTTACCCCCCATCTCTTTTCCATGTCCCTTTAGCAATTGAAATCACATATTATTATTAAAACATAGAAATACATTTCATATATTATATCGCTTTGGCTGTAGCCACACATTATATATACGCAAGCATTAATTAAAATGGGGATTATAGTGGGAATGTTACATTCCCCCTCCCCTACAATTGTGCACTGACCTTGCTACACTCTATGTCGATATACATATATATGAAAATTTACATAACAATACTTATAAATAAAAAATCTGCGATTTAACAACTCCAACCATAATCTCCTGTTCCTTTCAACTCGCCGACCCAAGAAATGCACCATTCATTTATTAGAGTTAACCCAATATATATGCTATACGTTTATCAGAGATAACGTAGGGGATCAACCATTATTTTAACATGATTCCTGACACAGTTGGATAGGACTTTGAGATGTGGTTCCAGAACTCTGCTCAAAATGAAGTCTTGCATTCTATCTTCTTCAAAATTGTCATAAATTTGTGGGTATTCTTCCCACATGTTTTCTTCATGCTTCTATGTAGCACCTCAAAATTGTAGAAGGTCCATTGAACCCTTACTATCCCTATGGATTTTTTTTTGAGCACTTTGATTTTCCGGTACAGGATGCGTACCAGTTCCACCCAAAAATCCTCTTTGTGTTCCACCTAGATCAAATTCCAACCAATTATGTGGTTAGGGTCAGCCACATATTTATTTAATAATAACACATGAAATAAATTATGCACTCTCATGGATCCAAACAATGCTAGCATGTATGCAACTAACCTTATCTTTTCTAAGATTTCAAACTCCCAAAATATCTTGCTACCAACTTCGTACAACTGCCTAGTCATATCAAACTTCTCTTTTCCTTTACTTTTAAGAACACATGTTCTCACACTTTAAAGTCTATGAAAAATTTGTTCTTGTCTTCATAATTTTTCTTCCTATATTGGGCAGCCTTTAAGTTCTGCTTTAACTTTTCCATCCCCTCTTCCATTTCCTTTAACAAATCCAACCCAACAATTTCTCTATCCGTTGGATTATCCCAACTCACTCGAGTGTTACATTTTCTGTGATACAATGCTTCATATGGACTCATTTTCAATGAGGCTTGATACCCATTATTGTACGCAAATTCTACTAAATGAATATAATCGTACCATTTTTATGGTTGATCCAACACATACATTCTAATCATGTTCTCAATTATTCTATTCTTCCTCTCAGTTTTCCCATCTGATCCTGGATGATATGATGTATTGATATTTAAATTTGTTCCAAATCCTTTGAACAAACTTTTCCAAAATTTGGAAGTAAACTTTGGATCTCTATCTAAAACTATTTCTTTAACAACTCCATGTATCCTAACAACTTATTTCATATAGATATCCACAATATTTATTTCCTTGTGTGTAGTATTTATTGGAGTAAAATGTGTTGTCTTAGTTAATTTATCCACCACCACCATGATGGAAACATATTGCTTCACTGTTCTAGATATCTTTGTAATAAAATCAATCATGACAACTTCCCACTTCCATTCTAGAATGGACAATGGATGTAGAAAACATGTTGGATGTTTATGTTTTGTCTTTACCTTTTGGCATTCTAGACATCTGGATATGTAATTAGCCACTTCCTTTTTCATTCTCGACCAAAAGTATTGGGTTCTCATAGCTGCAATTGTCTTCTGATAACCTGGATTCCCAACATATGGCACATTATGCATTTCCTTTAGAACTACATTCTTCAGATTATTGGAATTTGACACATACACCTTACCTTTGTACATACGAATTCCATCTTCTTTTAGTTCATAAGAATTAAATTTCTACTAAAAATTATTTTGTTGTAATATCTCCTTTATTTTTAAATAATTCTGATTTGAATTTGTTACTACAACAATTTTGTCTTTCAGATCTATCCTGTACATGTTGATTGCTGCAATATGCGCTTCATGAGCTCTCCTACTGAGTGCATCGGTCACTTGATTTTATTTTCCCTTTATATGCTTAATTTCGAAGTCATATTCACTCAGAGATTCTAGCCATCTAGTTTTCCTAGCATTCAATGTTGAATGTCCAAACAAATGCTTTAGAACACAATGATCTATCCTTAGATCGAATTTAATACCCATAAGGTAATTACTGCACATTTTTAATGCATGTACAATTGCTGCTAACTCTAGATCATGGGTAGCATAATTTGTTTCATGCTCTTATAATTTTCTGGACTCATAGCATACTACATGATCCTTTTGACTGAGAAATCCACCGAGCCCTTCCTTGCATGCATCAATGCACACAACAAAATCTTCATCTAGATCTGCAATCTTCAATATTGCACACTTCTCAATATTTTCTTCAACTACTGAAAACTTTCTTCACACTTGAAAGTCCATTAAAATTTCATGCACTTCTTTTGAAAAGAAGTGATTGGACTTGCAATATTTAAAAATCCTTTTATGAATCTTCAATAATAACTGACAAGACCCATGAATGATCTGACCTCTGTCACATTCTTTGGTGTTGGCCATCCTCTAATGGCCTCTATATTCTCAAGATCCACTTCTATCCTTGTTGATGAAATTATATGCCCCAAGTAGTGAATCTTCTTTTGGTAAAATATGGACTTAGTTTAGCATAAAATTTATTCTCTCTTAAAACTTGCAACACCATTCTTAAATGTTTCTCATGTTCCTCTTCTAACTTAGAGTATATGAATATCTCATCTAGGAACACAATCAAAAAAAATTTCAGGTACTCTCAGAACACTCCATTCATTAGGCACATAAAGACTGTTGGGGCATTCGATAGTCCAAATGACACTAACGTGAATTCATAATGCTCATATCTAGTCCTAAATGTTGTCTTGCTGATGTCTTCTTCCTTTATTCTTAATTGATGATAACATATTCTCAAGTCAATCTTGAAAAATATCCTTGCACCTTTCAGCTGATCAAACAAATCATCAATTCTTGATAAAGACTATTTGTTCTTTATTATGACCTTATTCAATTATCTGAAATAAATACACAACCTTAAGGTTCCATCTTTCTTATTTAAAAAAGCAAGTGGGGATCCCCAAGGTGACAAACTTGGGCATATATACCCCTTCTTTAACAACTCTTCAAGATGCATCTACAACTCCTTCAATTTTGGTGTACCCATTATGTATGGTGTCTTGGACACCAGGGAAACTCCTAGAACCAAATAAATAGATAAATAAATGTCTCTTTTTGGTGGAAATCCTAGGATTTATCTAAAAACATCCTCAAAATGTCTCAAGACTGGATGGTGTTCAATGTTTACCACTTTATCTTTAGTTTATTCTTCCATATGGGCTACAAAAATATGACATCCCTTCCTGGAACTCTTTTTCGACTGCATAGTTGAAATATCTCTAACAACTACAACTCTTGGAATTACTTGAATATTTCCTTGCTTCCCTTCATCATCGAGACATGTGATTGTCTTGTTATAACAGTCTAGGACAACATGGTGTTTTTCCAACCAATCCATTCCAATTAAACAATCATATGAACCCAATGGTATGATCTTTATATCCACCTTTGTACTGATCCCATTCATGTTTATCGGACAATATTTAACCAACTCATTGAACTTTCTCTTATCTCATGTGGCTAACTGAACTAACCAATATTTCTTATGCTTACTCCTTTGCAGGTAAAATCTTTCAATAATGCTAACATTTGTGTAACTATGGCTCTCTCCAGAACTAATGAAAATTGCTATGGGCCAATTATCAATCTTACCTTCCACTTCAATCACGGGGGATTGATATTCATCCTACTTGTTTTCCAAGGTTGTATAAATCCTTGACATCTTTCCTCCCATGTGTTCCACTATTTCAGCCTCTTGAATGTTGTGGACAATCCTCATTCTTTATCCTTTGTGAGGGTAGTCCCTATATAAGTGATTTTCCTCACATCCCCAACATTGAACATGCTACTTGGCATTTTTCTAAATGAATCTGCATAATTGTGCTCATTTTGGGATGCTTGACCTTGATGATTTGTTTGAGAATTATTTATGAAAAAAGGGGTGGCTTAAAAATTTTCTTCCTTTGATCCTTTTTCCCTTTCATCTTGCCATTCCAATATTTTTGGAACACTGAACTTCTTTTTATTTGATCATAAAGATTCCTTGCTCTCCTTATGGTTTTCTCCAAAGTTTTGGGGTTGTCATATTGAATGTTTTCACTATAGAAGGAGGGTAACACACTTAGAAACCTTTCTATTTTTACCTTCTCATATTTGATGAAGTCAACATATTTCAACAATTCAAAGAACCTCTTCTCATATTCCTCCATTGTCATGGTTTCCAACTTGAGTTCACATAACTCTTTCATCTTTCTTTCGTAGTAATTTTTAAACAAATATTTCTCTTGGAAATATCCTTTGAAATACCTCCATGAGATCCTCTTCTCATCAAGGTTCTTAGATTTCTTAAGATGATCCAACCACATGGTTTCCTTTCCTTACAAGTGGTGGGTGACAATTGTATCTTATACCTGAGAGGGGTAATCATGTCACTGGAAATATTTCTTCATTTTGAACAACCAAGTCTCAAACTCTTCTCCTTTCCTATGCTCACCATTGAAAGTTGGTGGATTAATATTCCTGAGTTCACCTTGCAAGATGTCTTCCTCGGGCCTTGTCCTAATAGGAGACACACTTGGGATACTCCTTGGCCCAAAACTTGCATGAGTTCTTCTAGTGGATTTAATTGGAGAATTATGGTGCCTGCTCATTCTTCTTGAATTCATATAATTTCCATGATCATCCCTTTTTCTATGGGATCTTAATGATGAAACTATTCTAGCACTAGTTGCTTGCTTAGTTCTATAATCTTATGCAACATGTTTAAGATCTGAAGTATCTCCTCTTGAGCCTTGATAATCCTTTCATTATCATCTCTGTAGCTCTACACTTCTGTATGCAAGCTTCTCATAGTGACAGGATCCTACCTATCTCTTATTCCATTTGATTCTATTTAAACATCCCCCATGTTAACATGAATACCCATGAAATATTCCTCATTGATGTAATATCCTTGTTCATCTTCCATAAATCCATTCCTCATATATGAACTAAAGGTGTTTTATGTACCTCTAATTTTGCAAGAAATGTGCTTGTAATAATTACTGTCAAAAACATGCATAACATAAAACATTTCATCCTTCAGAATACAAGTTATTTACTCATTAATTTATAGGGTAAATAATGCACCAAATCAAAATTATGATTCCTTAGATGCATTCCTCTCTAAAATATCTTTCCAACCTTTGTACTCATGTCTCAATATGTGTTCTAAGTGGAAAATTACAACATTTATATGCTGTAATTTCCACTCTTTTACTACTACATAAATCTATTTATTAATTTCTGAAAATTTCCATTGCCTAATTCAAAACTATGGATAGATATATGTCTTCTACTCCTCAATACCTTTCCAATTACTATTCATTTTCTCAAATATGAGCTCTGAGCTGAAAGTTAGGGTCTAGAGAAGTTTAGGTTGTTTTACCCAATTTATCGCTACATGCTACAAGTGCCTTATTTATCTTCCTACACATTTTGAGGTACCCATAACCAAAATATAACTCCACTGCTAGCTTCTATGGGTCATAATATTTTCATAGAATACTCATGTGCCTGCAACAAACTTCTGATCATGGAGTTGTTCCTTATGGAAATAAAGATGGTGCCAAAATTTTACCCTCATTGTTTTGGCTGTAACTTTCGCATACAAACTCTGTTTTGTAAACTGTTTAGCTCATTGGATAGCTCTCTCAAAGTTCTTTTATTTGAGATACAAAAAACATAATGTACCTCTGTACACTTTTTTTACATGGGTTTTTATTGGAAAAAAATGTCGTTTAGGTCCTAAACAATGCCCCACAAGTTAATGACCTTCAAAAACCACAAAAAATCAAATAAAATTGAATTTTTTACTGTGTTAACAACCCTTTAAATATTATTCATTGATATCAAATCAAGAGAAACAACAATTGTTGATCTAAATCTATCGGCCATTGGTGATTGAAATCCTCCTTTGGTAACACAAAATGTTTTTCCCAAACTGTCGATCCAACCGTTGACTGTTGATCCATTTCCCCGACACCCGATTTACACACCTCGCTAAACCACCCAACTTGATCATTGACCATTGGTCATTGGTGATCCTTGTTGGCTGAAGAACAACCCTCAAATTTGGTTGATACCCAACCATTGACCTTCAACCAATCCTTGGCTAACATGGAAACTATCGACGTGACATGACACGTGGATGTTGACTTGGCATGTCACATCATCTTGATGTTTCAAATTGACTGATGTGATATGGCACGTGGATGATGATGTGGCATGACACATGAAATATGGCATCATTATCCTCTTCCCTTAATCAACCAATGATCAATTCTCTTAGATGACCTGAACAACTCGCCGAATCGATCAACACTTGACCGTCGACTCATCGACCATTGACGATTTTATTGCTCGTTCGAACCAAATATTCTCCCAAATATGTCGATTCAACCATCGATGAACTCTTCTAGTGAGCTTCATCACTTAGAAAAGTTTCGACCAAAACTTTGGTCAATCTATTACTTAAAAAATGATCGTGGTCGTTGATCGTATCAACTTCCTCCAACTTTGTCGACGCTTGTCCATCAACCATCGTCAATCAATGTTTTCTCTTGGTGAATTTCCAACACTTCACCAACCTCTCCGATATTATCATTGTCCATTGTTGGATTCTATTGTCGAACTTCACACTTAGAAAATTTCGATGAACACCCAGGTAAATCTAGGCTGTCAATCTGATTTATTTTCTAAATGGTTGAAAACGAATCTTGAATGTTGATTCTCTCAACCTTCCAAATGATTGATACCTTATGGATTTTTAAATTTATTTAAGTGGATCTCGATCATCGATATCAATATCAAACATGATCTCGACCAATTCACTGAACTCTTTAATCACTACAGACATCCATTTAAACTTGAATTTTGACAATTCCAAGTCGAATTCATCCTTGTAACTGTTTCACTTGGCTCCATGGAAACTCTAAATAGTTTGAAGTCATTCAAACTCATATTTTTCCCATAGATTTGAGGATTTCTCTCTAAATTCTCCATTTCCCCCCAAATATGCCATAGACAAAATCTTCATCAATGATTTTTACCAATTCTCTCTGGTTCAAGCCCTTCCAAGCCCGATGTTTGAACCATACACTCTGATACCATAATGTAACATCCCCCCACCGAACCAAGGGACATTACTGTTACACCTCAATATTTCTCACTTTGATAAGTGTCGTAAGTGTCTCATGATCCTCTCAACTATCAGAAGTGTCGCATGTTCCTTACAACTTTCGCAAGTGTCACAAGCTGTTCACAAGTGTCGCAAATATTGTTTACGCATACTGCCACAATAAAAACACTAAAGAGGCACTTAAGACATCTCATACACTTGATTTGGAGGAGGGAAATGAATAACTGAAGTCAAGGAAATTTTATCACCTGAGAAGAGCTCTTAAACAAAGGTTTTGAAGGTGAGTGCTCCCCTACATCAGCCTTAGGAGTGATGGCTCTCCCCTATAAGGTCTCAGGGAGCGTTATAACGCCTATCTTCCCCTATGAAGGAGAGCTATCCATCCTTGGAGCGCTGGCACCCCCCTCAAGCTACCTAGGGAGCGCTATAGAGCTCTGATGCCCCTTTTGAGGGAGCAGTATCTAATATGAGGTGGTAGTTGGCTTGTTGAGGAGAATAAGGGGAGGATCTTTCAAGTTTGGAAGGCAGTTGCATTCGAATTCTTGGTTCCATCAAGAGATCCCTGATCCAAAGGGGGAATTCCTCAACTTGTTCTAAAGATAACTCAAGAGGTTAAGCTCCTCTTAACCTATATAAGCAGGCTCTATGGTGGTGAAAAAAGAGGAAGAATTGCTAGCATGAAACCTATGATCTCATAGGAAACACACAGTCAGTCAAAGGAGAGTGATCAGTGAAGCTGCTATCATCCAAGTTGTGGATCTTTCGAGAAAGGGTTAGATGAAGGGGACTTGACGAAGCTGTCACATTCGCATCTATGATTGTAAGTACTGCTATCGTTATTCTCATTAATATGACACGCTTGGCTTGTTTCTTTCTAGTTTGTGTCTTATCTTACATGAACTTATCATTGATAGATATATCTGTTTTCAAGGTAACATCAATAGAGTAGGAAGTGGTTGTACTTTGTTTGTCTACAGGACTCAGCGAGGAGCGAGAGTTTGGAGCTTGATTTGGAGCGTTCAGGGACAAACGTCGATAAAGAGGTACTGCTATTATCCTTCTTTCCCATGTGTTAGTTTGTATAGATTTGAAAGGAAGTTAGTGTCCATGTTAAGCACTTTCTGTCTTAGAGTTAAGGTCTATCTCTTTGAGGTAATCTACCTGTCCGCAGGGAGATTTTCCTACAACAGAAACTGGAGACTCCACTGGGGAGTCCTCAAATCGAAACTTCTTGTTTTGATTTCTCCTCATAGACCTTGTCTTAACCCTTGATTCTTTCAGACCTAGTTCACTCCTCTTTTGATTGCTTTCATGAGCTGATTGACTCCCTACCCCATCACACTCAGCCTAATTGTCGAAACTGAACTGCAATTTTTAGATTTTTGACACTTTTAAGAGCTTTTTGAACCTAGCGCCCCTGTCCCTGTGTTAACAGAGCACCAACGCTCCCCAAGTGCCTTACACAGAGCGATATAACGCTCCTTGTCCTTGACAACAGAGCGCCAACCATCCTTTGGCCAATAAACCTTCCAGAACTATTTTTTCGGGGTTTTACCTCTGTGCTTCTCTTGCTGGGTCACCTTGTGAGTCAATCCTTCTTCCTTTCCAGCTTTGACATCTGTCTTTTTGAAGAACAAACATCTTGCTTTTTTGGATTTTTGTAGCCCTCTTCACTATTATTTTTTGAGTTTTTTCTGCCATTTGGAGTTTGAAACCCATGCATTGTCTTTCTCTCCTTTTCGACTAAATGAAAAACTCTGGTGAAACTCATCAAAGGCCTATAGATATTTCCATTTGGTTTTGGTTAAGATCATTGTTCTTCGACATTTCTTTTGGTGTTAAGTTTGATTTCTCTTTGATTGTTTCTTTTCTTTCACTTCTTGTTTTGATCACAACGAGAGGGTGTATTGTTTGTATGATTCTTGCTTGTGTTGGTCTGATTTTCGTTCATCCAAGAAGATACTTAGCAAGACAAGCATTGTTTTGAATTAATCATTATTCATATGCAAACAATAAAAGGCATCTTCATGATTGATTGTGCATGTTAGAAGGTATCTCAAAAGTTTTAGCATCGCATCAAGATTTGATTGAGGAAAATTTGTTTGAGGACATTCCTTATTAGTGCTTGTTGGTAAAAAGAACTCTCTCTCTCCCTTAGATAGATGTTCATCGAAAAGAAATGACTGCTTATCATCTTTGATGCATTTTTGGGATTGAGTCATAATTCCACTCGTTTCACTTCCATGCACCCCTTTTGAGTAAAGAACAACTATAAAACGAACACTAATTAAAAATTATCTAGAATTTTTCTTTTCTAGGATCCTCCACCAACAGTAGATTAGGCTTAGTACTTTGGATTAGGCTGTGAGCATAACTCTCCAAAGTTTCCAAAAAAAACAGTAGCATCCTGAGTTAGGGAGAGTCAAATCCAATTATCGCATAAGTCTGCCTGGGATCCCCCTCTCACACATGGGTTATGCACGAGGTCACATTCGGGTGAGTTAGGAAGATTATCCCTCTGTGGTTTAACTGATTATGGTGTTCAGATCGTATTATGGGGATCGCTTAAAGGTAAATCCACAATTACTGCATGTAAGCCTTTTAGTTGATTTCGGGCTCGATACCCTGCCCGTACGGTCGGATCGGACTGTCAACTGTTCCCGCCCAGGGGCTGACTATGAATTGGTAACCTTAATGGCCATAATCTTTAGGGTCTTACACAAGGTGACAGTGAAGGGAAGTCTCACTATACTTGGAGCAGAAATTGGTCAAACTCACTCGGGCTCCTTGGAGGGTAAATCCACAATTACTACATGGAAGCTTGCACCAAGGTGTAAGTCCATTAAGCAGGTCGCCATTGTAACTATTCCACCCTATCCCCACCCCTTCTGTACTTGATCACGTGATGTTGGATTTCATCACCAACTAGTATGGTCATCGAGAGAAGGTCCTGTTTTCCTGGTTGTGATTCTTAGATTTTATTAGCGTATGCTGTTTCTTTTCGGTAGTTGGCCATAGATCTCTTTCGCCGACTCTTTTTCACCAACATCAACCCTCCATGCCGTTCGTGGAGGCTATAGGGAATTCCTCCAGAAAATATGGAAGGAAACACCCCTTTACCACCTCATTCTACAGAGGAATATCCTCAACAGAGCGAGGTTCAAGACACTACCACTTCCCAGGAAGAAGTTACCACTCCTTTAGAGAATTTTTGAATTGTTTCAGAGTCTCCGGAAGCTTTTCATATTCTGGAAGGATATGAACGACGTGTCCTCCAACTAAATTCCTCTGGTGAATTTGTCGTCGTCAATCCTTCTGACATCCCAACTGGGTCTCATCAAAACCCTTTAGTCGATGACCCTTTTTGGACTGCAGACATTGTTCGAAGTCCACCACGCATGGTGCGAGACCTTTATGGAACAGGAATGGGTGCCGACACACCCATTTCCTACACTGTACCCGTAAACCATTTTATCGGTACCACCACTTTTACAACCACACCGCCTGTTGGTCCACACATATTGTCCGTTGGCCCAAGGTCTACTCTTCCCCTCTAGATGGCCCATTCTACAATAGTCCCTCACATTCCAACTATTCCTGCCGGTAATGCGGTGGTCAGCCAAGATGCTATTGGCACACCTGTAACACCAAGACCTACACTCCCTTTTGGGTATAGAGCACTAAATACTCCCACTGCCACTACTACCCAAGTTGTATTGGGAAGTTCCATACCTATCCAACAACCCAGAGGGACCGGTCTTGGTGGTCCTAATCCGCTCGGCGGCACCGGTCAGTCATTTATGTCTACATGTTGAAAACAATACATTTGTTAAAAACTCTTCTATATACCCAAAAAAATACATATACATTAAAAAAATTTAAAAACAAAAACTAGACAAGGTATGGCTCAGTCTCTTACCTGACACATCCCAGTCTTCCCTCGCGAGTAAAATCAAATCCATGCTCCCGTGAAAATATACCTTAGCATACGGGAAGTCCTCTATCCAGAGATACTGCTGTCCCAACCAGGAAAAGAAATCGCCAGTGAAATGGAACTCTGACTTCGCTACTAGCCTCGGAGACAGACTGGTCCACCTATCCATCCTTGGTTCGTCCACTGGTCGCACCGCCAGTGCTATCTGAGGCTGCATCTGGGGGATGCGCTCCAGGAAAAATGACACCAGAAAAGAGCCATAACCAAACTGTTTTTGTCCAATCCGACACCGTGAAACCTGTTCCTTCATGTTTTGAAGGAACCCTGCACTCCAGTTGAATAGTGTTGGTTCCAAACACTGGACACCATAAGCCACTTGTGATCTTGATGCCAGATGTGCGCTAGTACTTCCCGTCATGCTCGTGATTGAAAACAGTATAGACCGGAGGGGTAGCTCTCAGATATCCTTGATAGGGATTCTACCCCCTACCAACCTTGCTCCTGGGACATAGTGACATGCCAGATACACGTCCAGTTGCTCAGGTAGCATCCTTTGCCCGGAAAAATATATGGGAACCCCTCTTTTCAAGAGGCCAGTCAAGAAATACACGTCTTCTAACTCGATGGTTAGAAGTTGTGTGCCAATCCGGAATCCTTGTTCAAAAACATCCCATAGGCCGATCATATGCTCAAGCAACAACATCTCCTTCTTCATTTTTTTCAACTTGAAGAATTTGAGTAAGACACAAGCTCGCAATGCGGCTCATGTGCGGGGACTCTGCAAGGCAACTAAGTCATCAAACTCATGTTATCGTTCTTTCCACTCGATCATGGTTGCCGAAATCACCTACAAAACAAAACAATTTTTTTTTTTATTATTTCAACGTTTTGGCATTTCGGCAATTTTCAAAAGCAATCTAAAAACATGAAATCTAATTCCCACATCATTTAAAGTGACCACACCCTCTTTTACAATCACCATGAAATGTTCATCATACAACAACGAAACGTTTTTAAACGCAAATGATTTCTTTACGGCTGCGTGGGCATACATGGGGATTTTTTCATGGGTTCTTTACTAAAAATGACCCATCCAATTGGCTATTGGGGCGTTGGCATCTTGGACATCCCCTTCTAGAATGTTTTTGCAAAAATAATCCCCCTTTTCCATCGTTTTTAAAAGGGGCCGATTTGGTTCTGTTTGGGGCAACTTAGGGCTTCATATTTTAAATTAAATGATGCTATGAAAATGAATATTAAACCATGTAATTGAAAGAAGGAGAGATGAATACCTACCTGGTCCGAACGACAAGAAAAACGGTCAATCGTAGCTCTGGCAGCGAGCAAAACAAGATCCACCTCAAAATGAGAATCTCCACTACTCCAAAATCCTTATGCAAAATGAAATGGTAAATGAAATTTTGATTGTATTGTTATTTATAAATTTCCATTTTTATAAGGTATAGTCATTTATGGGTTTCTCTAACAATATAATGGCTTCACTAAACCCCTGGTTTGTAGTTTTGGCATCACAGGTTTCCTGGCAGTTCTGATGGATTATTTACCTTGTCGTGCTTATGAGCATAGTCTTAGTTCGTTCTTGAGCTCGACAACATGAGAACGCAACCGGGTAAACTTTTATCTCTTTTTCGGACCCGTATGGATACACGAACACACGAAAAAGGAACCCCCCTGGAGTCATATTTAAACCCTTTTCAGACTCTCTAAATATGAAAAGATTGTCGAGTGACCTTGCTTCCTTTCACACTCGTTAAAAGGTCAGAAAGGGCATCTTTTGAGCAATAGTTTATCTCTTTTTTTAGTCTCGTTAGACTACTGTACGAAAAAGGAACTGAGAGAGTTCTCTTTTAAGTGTTTTTCCGAACTCTATAATCCTGAAAAACCTTCGATTTTTATGTCTTTGGACTCATTAAAACACACATCGACAGGCCCATATGGGACCGATCCCTTACTTCTTCCAGTTCATTAAATAAAGGAAGAGGAACTTACCGAAGGTGAGTTATATCGAGCATGTGTTATCCTCTTCGAGCTCATTAAATCAAGAAGAGGTACTCATCTATCTGGATGGGGGAAAAAATTGAAAGGAGCAAGCCAAGCGGTCTCTTGAGAATATTATCCAGCAATTCTTAGATTCGCCCTTGAACACGGCATTTTGTTATTTGCACACATCATAATCCACTGAACCTCTGCACTGGGCCAATCCTTTGAGTTCCTTTCACTCCTTTGGGTCACTGGACGCAAGTCATAGTGTCCACTGCATAGTTTTGGTCCATGTCATGTTTCACTGTTGTGCCTCAGTGTTCAAGGGAAGTATGCACCTCTAGAGTCAACCATCCCAAATATCTTGTCTCAAAACCTGTGTCAGTCCGTGTCCATTTGATCTACCAATTACATCTCTATGTCCATTTCATGTCGTTGATGGGGGATACATCAAGGCCCTACCTCGACAAGTCTATTCCTGTCGACTTCAACACATTATCTGGGAATCGGGCTTAGAAACTAGTTAGTACTTTGGGACCTGCATGCCTCAATGACAGGCCTCCTCACATTCGATAGTAGGTTTACATCATTGACCTCTAATCGGATGATTCCACAGATGTTCGACTCCAGCTCATCCATTCAAATTTTTTGGAATGTACTAGGGTACCTTGGGAATCATTGACATTAATAATGATCTCCCTCACATTTGTTGATCTGTAGGATCTTTTAAATGACTATGGTTGAGTTTTAATTTTGCATGCGTTAATTAACCATTTGAGAAACTTAATGAAAGAATGAGGAAAGAAGAGGAATTATAACAGCCAAATACACATTTTCAGATCTGAAATGAAAGAATAAACAACAAACCATAACACGCAGATTGATAACGAAGTTCGACACAACTTTGCCTACGTCTCCGGGCCTTTGTCTTTGTGGGGGAGGCTTCTTTATTTCTGTTCAAATGCTCAAAAGTACATCTCTACAATGCCAAATGGCTACAAGACTGATATGGTCATGTTTTCCCAGATCTTTAGAACCCTGCAAAGAAAACGACACGCACAACGGACGTCCAGAGCTCCCAGAAATGATCCGAAAGCGTCTCCTTCTCAAAAGCTTCTCTGCATCAAAATGGCTTTGGCTTGGATTTTCTTCAGCATAAATTTGCTCTAACTGCTCTCCCATGGCCTCAAAAAGGCCTGGTTTATATAGCCTTGAAGTTGGTTTCTCAGCTCCAACTTCCTCCAAGAATTTGGCCTCCAAAAATGCCCAATATCCCCCAAAAATGGAGGGAATCAACCAAAAATAGGCATAATTAACAATAACAAACCAAATACTTAGGCATGAAACCCATTTTTTTAACAAAAATAGGGCACTATCCCCCTTCATGTGTGTGTGCGCCCTGATTCCCGGTCGTATGGGGGGCCATGTGGCCATGCGCCATGCGCTGGCCCCCTTTTCACGCTGGCTCTCGGTCTTGTTGCGTTTGTATAGGGCCACGGGCCAACCTATTACAACTGCCCGTGCTATTACATAGGGTATGAGTCATATGGGGTTGGTTTCATATGTGGTGCGAAACCAAGGGCTAACCCTATCCCACTATTCCCACGCCCTTGGTTACATGGTGTGGTCGCAAGTTTACACCGAGGGCTGGGGCTAAGCCCCGACCCTTTCCACATCTGTCCAAACCTTTATTCGAACTTAAATAAAATATCGGCCATTATGTTAACAAGCACCACCGTGGGGGTGGGCGGTTAGCCCAGCCCCGCCAGTCCACAGCCCGGCCTATAGGCCACGGGTTCGACCCCCGGTGACATACCAATATTTTATATAACCAACAAACCAATTACGGGGTGCCACGTGGTAGCCCAGGACTGGGCCACGTGGCACCTTAACCACCAACCACAACTTGACACGTGTCAAACACTGATTGGCCCATGTGCATGCCACATCATCCCTGTCGTACTGCCATGTCATCCTATCGTACTGCCACCTGTCAGTCTGCGTATATGCCCTGTCAGCCTACCATGTCAGCTACTGACGTCATCCATGCCACGTGTCACCCTTTCAGTGGTGACATGTGTCACCTTCGGATAGGTCCAGCCGTATGCCCGTACGCCCAAATCTGCCTAACACGTGTCGCCTTCTGGTGCTGCCAGATGTTGCATTCTGGGATTTCCATGTCAGCTGCACAGTCATCATGACACATGGACTGTATGGACTATACAGTCATCCCCCTTTTTTGCATGTTTGACTTTTTGGACAGAACACGATATCTTCTCCATACGGAGCCTGTTTGACAAAGTAAATATACCGCTAGAATCGGGAAGATGAGACGAACGCAATGGAATTGGTTTCATCACATTTCGAGCACTTTCATTTTTGATCATTTTTCAAGCCCTATCAGGCTTCTGGATCTGATTCCAAATCACACCTCCCCACAAAAAGACATTTTGGTCCCCAAAAGGTTACTGACCAGTCAACAAGCTCGGGATAGGCCACCCGGGTTGCTCTCTGTCTCTGAACTCTGTCCTGTGCACCTGTCTCATC
>SNQJ01S0020311.1:27013-81589 GCA_010110895.2 Picea sitchensis | reverse complement strand
AAACTGGTCGTTTCCGTTCCAAATAATCTTCATACAAAACTGTCACCATCTCCGACATAGCATGGAATGTTTTCCGGAACTCTTTCTCATCTTGAGAAATCCCTTCTTCCGATGCCATATTCTCACTGTGAGAAGATCTCTTTTTCAATCCAATTAATGGATTCTCTGCAACAAGCTCGCCTTCACCACATTATATCTTTTCCCTGGTTAACATGGAAAACTCAAATCCAAACGTCAACTAGCTCTGATACCACTTGATCCGTAGGATCTTTTTAATGACTATGGTTGAGTTTTAATTTTGCATGCGTTAATTAACCATTTGAGAAACTTAATGAAAGAATGAGGAAAGAAGAGGAATTATAACAGCCAAATACACATTTGCAGATCTGAAATTAAAGAATAAACAACAAACCATAACACGCAGATTGATAACGGAGTTCGACACAACTTTGCCTACGTCTCCGGGCCTTTGTCTTTGTGGGGGAGGATTCTTTATTTTTGTTCAAATGCTCAAAATTACATCACTGCAATGCCAAATGGATACAAGAATGATCTGGTCATGTTCTCCTAGATCTCTAGAACCCTGCAAAGAAAACGACACGCAAAACAGACGTCTGGAGCTCCCAGAAATGATCCGACAACGTCTCCTTCTCAAAAGCTTCTCTGCATCAAAATGGCTTTGGCTTGGATTTTCTTCAGCATAACTCTGCTCTGACTGCTCTCCCATGGCCTCAAACAGGCCTAGTTTATATAGCCTTGAAGTTGGCTTCTCATTTCCAACTTCCTCCAAGAATTTGGCCTCCAAAAATGCCGAATATCCCCCAAAAATGGAGGGAATCAACCAAAAATAGGCATAATTAACAATAACAAACCAAATACTTAGGCATGAAACCCATTTTTTTAACAAAAATAGGGTGCTAGCCCCCTTCACGTGTGCATGCCCTGATTCCCAGTCATATGGGGGGCCATGTGGCCATGCGCCATGCACTGGCCTCCTTTTCGCTCTGGCTCTCAGTCTTGTTGCGTTTGTATAGGGCCACGGGCCAACCTGTTACAACTGCCCGTGCTATTACATAAGGTATGAGTCATATGGGGTTGGTTTCATATGTGGCATGAAACCAAGGGCTAACCCTATCCCACTATTCCCGCACCATTGGTTACATGGTGTGGTCGCAAGTTTGCGCTGAGGGCTGGGGCTAAGCCCCGGCCCTTTCTGCATCCGCCCAAACCTTTATTCCAACTTAAATAAAATATCGACCGTTATGTTAACAAGCACCTCTGTGGGGGCAGGCGGTTAGCCCAGCCCCGCCAGTCCACAGCCCAACCTATAGGTCGCGGGTTCGACCCCCGACGACATACCAATATTTTATATAACCAGCAAACCAATTACGGGGTGCCACGTGGCAACCCACGACTGGGCCACGTGGCACCTAAACCACCAACCACAACCTTACATGCGTCAAACGCTAATTGGCCCATGTGCATTCCATGTCATCCCTGCTGTACTACCATGTCATCCTGCCATACTACCACCTGTCAGTCTGTGTATCTGCCCTGTCAGCCTGCCACATCATTTGCTGACGTCATCCATGCCACGTGTCACCCTTTCAATGGTGACACATGTCACCTTCAGATAGGTCTAGCCGTACGCCTGTACATCCAAATCTTCCTGACACATGTCACCTCCTGGTGCTACCACATGTTACATTCTGGGATTGCCACGTCACCTGCACAGTCATCATGACACGTGGACTGTACGGACTGTACAGTCATCCCCCTTTTTTGCCTGTTTGACTTTTCGGACAAAACACGATATCTTCTCCATACGGAGCCCATTTGACAAAGTAAATATACCACCGGAATCAGGAAGATGAGACGGACCCAATGGAACTAGTTTTGTCACATTCCAAGCACTTTCATTTTTGAGCATTTTTCAAGCCCTATCAGGCTTCTGGATCCGATTCCAAATCACTTGTTAACGGTTCACACCATTGATCGGTAATCAAGTGGTTTCTTCTATGTTTGACATCGGGACATCTATTCACAAGGTTATATTCATGCCACATTGGGATTGGTAAGAAGACCTTGGGTTGAGCGACCACTCTGATATATGCTTTGCCCAGGTTGTGAAGGAGTTTCTATTGGAAAAATAACACATCCACTGTTACATAGATCCACTTTGTATTGGTCGTGGCTATGTCTTGTCATCTCGTAGATCCACTGTGTATTCTTTGTGGCTACGACCAGTCCGAGTCATGAGAGTATACATCCACATTGTATCTTCGGTGGCTATACCTTCTTATCAATGCAATTATGGATCCGCAATGTACTTTATGGTGGCCATATCTTGAAAGTCTTGATCACCCAAGCATAGGTATGCCTGCCTTGGGTTTTGAAATATGTCATGATATTTGTTGGATGTTTTTTTGCAGCTTCCGTCAGGTTCTCCGAGTCTATACCCTTGCTAGAACATCTACAAAGAATTTCAGTTATCAATCCGCATCTTCTAACTTCATACTTTGGGGGGAAATCTGTTACACCTCAATATTGCTCACTTTGATAAGTGTCATAAGTGTCGCATGATCCTCTCAACTGTCACAGGTATCGCATGTTCCTTACAAATTTCACAAGTGTCGCAAGCCATTCACAAGTGTCACAAATGTTGTTCAAGCATACTGCCACAATAATGACACTAAAGAGGCACTTAAGACATCTCATACACTTGATTTGGAGGAGGGAAATGACTAACTGAAGTCAAGGAAATTTTATCACCTGAGAAGAGCTCTTAAACAAAGGTTTTGAAGGTGAGCGCTCCCCTACATTAGCCTTAGGACCACTCGCGCTCCCCTATAAGGTCTCAGGGACCGTTATAACACCTATCTGCCCCTTTGAAGGAGCGCTATCCATCCTTGGAGTGTTGGCACCCCCCTCAAGCTACCTAGGGAGTGATATAGCACTCTGATGCCCCTTTTGAGGGAGCGTTATCTAATCTGAGGCAGTAGTTGGCCTGTTGAGGAGAATAAGGGGAGGATCTTTTGGAAGGTAGTTGCATTTGAATTCTTGGTTCCATCAAGAGATCCCTGATCCAAAGGGGGAATTCCTCAACTTGTTCTAAAGATAACTCAATAGGTTAAGCTCCTCTTAACCTATATAAGCAGGCTCTATGGTGGTGAAAAAAGAGGAAGAATTGATAGCATGAAACCTATGATCTCATAGGAAACACATAGTCAGTAAAAGGAGAGTGATTAGTGAAGCTGCTATCATCGAAGTTGTGGATCTTTAGAACAAGGGTTAGACGAAGGGGACTTGACGAAGCTGTCGCATTCACATCTACGATTGTATCTACTATTGTCGTCATTCTCATTAATATGACACGCTTGGCCTGTTTCTTTCTAATTTGTGTCTAATCTTACATGAACTTATCATTGATAGATAGATCTGTTTTCAAGCTAACATCAATAGAGTAGGAAGTGGTCGTACTTTGTTTGTCTACAGGACTTAGTGAGGAGCGAGAGTTTGGAGCTCGATTTGGAGCGTGCAGGGACAAACGTCGATAAAGAGGTACTACTATTCTCCTTCTTTCTCATGTGTTAGTTTGTATAGATTTGAAAGGAAGTCAGTGTCCATGTTAAGCACTTTCTGTCTTAGATTTAGGGTCTAGCTCTTTGAGGCAATCTACCTGTCCACAGGGAGATTTTCCTACAACAATTATAGTGCAAAATACTCATAAAAATGAAATTTTTGTTAACTAATTTAATTCTTTTAGAGTTAACTGATTTCTTGTAGCTTTTAGATACAAATTAAAACATATTTAGCTAATGTATATAACCTTAAAATAAATTCATATAGAACATGCTAATAATCAACATGAAATGAAGCTAAACAACTCATTACATCAACATATAAATCATTCTCATTTACACAGAGTTTATACACAAGAATAACACATGTAAATAACTCGACAACAAGATAAAATACTTATCTTTTATAACATATGTGAAACCAACTGCTTGGGATGAACATTCCACCCAACCATAGAACAACTATTCCAAATCTCAACAACCAGTCACCTCAAGCTGAGGCTAGTAATCCAAAAAAGAGGGTGGTCTCTCATAGTCACTCATAGCTCATAAAACTCACAACTCACTAATGTATTCCTACAACTATCCCGATTTTCTACCATCTCTCTTCCTCTTGACTCACCCAGTCCAAGGAATGTACCCCTTCACTGATCTTAGTCCTACGAGAATCCCATTCATTTATCAAGGTATCTCTCGTACATGTAACAAAATATCTCTTAGTTGGGAACTCAAGGGATCTTGCTGCTAGGAAAACTACCAACAAACCAACAACAAACACTTTTTGTTTTAGTGCAAGTCACATAGGAGTTCACTCTTCAGGATTGACAACCTGGATCTTCAATTTCCATCTCTAAATATGATCCAATATGCTCCAACTTTCTCTAGAATTCGTCATCCATGGCTACACCATCTCCAAGATCTCTTTGTTTCTCTCCCCTTGCTCTTTATGCACGAAAACGCAAAAATGAAAAATTGTTGTCCCAACCCATACACATTTCCTCCCTTTGGTTTTTCTTTCTTTCCTCACACTCTTCCCCAAGATGATTGTACTCAACCCCCATGTGCCCAATAACTTTTTGATGTGACTTCTCACACCCACCCTCTTACATGAATTCAATGATTGGATTTCAAAACACTCAATCATAAATTGGAAGGTTCATATACAAATAGAAAATTTAGGAAAATGGGTTGAATTAATATAAATGGGTAATTCCCCCTTGGACCCTTATTGTCCATTATCCTATACCATCCCTTCTCTTATGTATTAATTCATCCCCCATCTCTTGTCCATGTGCCCTTAGGAGGTGGCATGACATTTTATTATTAAAACATAGAAATACAATTCACACATTACATTGCTTTGGCTGTAGCTACACAATATATCTACACAAGCATTAATTAAACTATGGATTATGGTGGGGATGTTACATCTGAGTGAATATCTATATCCTCAATATGCACTATGGGATATAAATTTTTATCTTTATTTGATCTCTATGTTTCCTTATTTCTTAACACTAATCATCCACATCATCTGAATATTGTTGCTCACAATATTTCTAGTGATTAAATTTTATGGTTAATATGTGTGCTAGGTTTGGGTCTCATTCATGGCCCATAAGCCCGTGATGCTTTATTTAAGTCCTAAATCCATTTTCCCCCACCTGCAGCCATGGTAAAGGTCCCAAAATCATTTCCTACCATGAAAAACTTAGTAATGGTTCACATATTCCCAATTGGAGGCCAACGATCTTCATTTTCCACCACTAGCCATGTTAAATACCTTGAGACCAATTCTTTGTTTACAAAACCTACTAGTATCCATATTTTTTAATCATGGGCCAAGAATTTTCCAAATAGGCATTGTGTGGTAATCATGTATAGGTGTTAGGAGTTAAGAACTATGGTTTATAGAGTTATGTATTCTTTGGGTTAAAGGTTCAAAGTATTAAGGTGAGAATTTTTAGCGTTTAGGGCATAATCATTGTAAAAGGAAGATGCACAAATTATAAAATAGGTGCAAATTATTAACACATGCACATTTCATAATGTGTGCATGTTCCTACTATATAAGAACAAAATTGTCACAAATCACCACCTCAGTCTATCTAAAAAAAGTTGAGAAACTATGTATGTTTAACAGACATCTATTGGAAAAACTAGTGTTACAAATATTTTTTAATCTTTAGGTGCGATTAGAAGACCAATTTTGTCTGTTTATTACTGTCATTCCTTATGAAGATGGGGAACATATGTAATTGATCAAGAAAATATTCAAGGAGAGAACAAACCTAGTGAATAGGCCATTGAAGGAAGAGAAAAGGAAAGGTTAGGTATGGCAAAATATAGGCTTTGATTAGAGGCCATTCCAATTTCTACCACAACATATCCCATGCTTTTTTCTACTTCATCACCACAAGAAAACAATATACTTTTAGTAGAGGTCATTCCAATTTCAACATTTAGTCATCCTTCAATAATTGTTTCATCAACAAAAAATTTTATTGATGAGGAAACAATGGCATTTTTGGTTGGAGCTAATTATATTGATGATGAAAGTAGAGAGGAAACTAAGGGAAAACCTCCTAGTGAATAGGTTCCTATGGTAAAACATCTTATCAAACAATTAGACATTTCTCAACCTAGCCATGAGAAGTTCTAGTCTTCTCCCAATTCTGACCTGCAAGGGATTGGAGGGATACAAAATCTTAAGGAAATGCCACAACATAATTGTGAAGAATGCTAGACTATGGGTCCATCACCCTTACCTAAACTAAGAAACAAACACCAAAGAACGTAGTAAACACATTTAGGTGGATGAAAGTTCCCTAGCATTCCTTGAATGTTATCTATATAACCAAATTATTTGTTATCAATGATAAAAAATTATTTAAATAATATTTTGAATAAAAAACTGATCTAGTTATTTGTCATTGATTTCCATCTTTCTTAAAATCTAATATTTTGGTTGCTTTAGGAAATTTTTAGGCATAAGAACAATTACAAGTTCTAAATGGAGTTACACATATTGTTGAAATAAATCTAGATGATTTTCATACAATTGGTAGGAAAACTCATTCGAAAGACTGTAATGTATCTCGTCATCTATTTTCATAATCAATTATTAATAAGATCACAAGAAAAAAATCCTTTTTTCAAAAATGAATCTCATCTCATTAAATTAAATGTCAAAACTCTTTGAAAGTATTTTATTAAAAGAGTTAATCTTGAAACAACATACCAAAAATATTTGTGGGTTTTCATTAGTAAGTTTTCTCATTCTAACATGAAGTTAATGGAAGAAGTTAAGGGACTAGTGTATAATTTTCAGCACAAGAACACTAGGCCTTCTTCCAACCAGAAGGATGCAATAAAATTGAGAAGGGGCTCTTGGGACTATGGACCCCACATGAAAAAATTTCTTGACACAACACAAACACAATTGTATAATATATTCAAGGGTGAACATAATGCACTGCACCTAGTCCAAAGAAATTTTCAAAAAAGATAAGCCTTGGTTGTTGGAGATACTTCACACACACCTAGGATTTATTTTTCCTAAGGTTTTCCCTATGTTTATTAGTCATTATTCAATCTCCTATAGTTTAGGGAGAATATTCCCTTTCCTACATTCTAGGAGAATATTCTCTTTAGTTCACACTTTAGTTTGATCAGTTGAGTGGAGCCTTAATGCCACATTGGTTTCATCACCATGCAAAATTGGGATCATCACCTGCTAATGCACATTGTCCTTAGTATTATCACTAGACTAGTGCATTATTCATGATTCCTTGATCTCCTCCTCACTTCACTTTGTTTCAGTCAGTTAACTAAAGACTGCGAGACTAGTTAACTCATACTAGGTGGAAATTTACTCCCATAACTGTTGGTCTGTGTCCATATCACTCTAGACCACCATTATGGTGCACTGGATTCTCCTCTAGTACTCATTAGTTGATTTATACATAGTATATCATGTGTAAATTATCATTCATTCATTTGGTTAATGACAATTCTTTGTTCTCACTCTCTTATTTCTCTCTTCTCTCATTTTTCTGCAAACTGTGTATGTTGTTTTCTAGCTAGATACTATCTGTGCAATTTGATTTTCATTTACATGGTATTAGAGCCAACATATTGATAGGAAAAGACACATAAGATTCTTTTTGCAGGTATCGAAGATTGAAGACAACAGAAAAAATGGAATTTCCAAAATAATCCATTCTTACACTGTACAATTTATTTGCATGGAAGGAGAATATTATAGTGCATCTTTGAGGCAAAGGATTATACAGGTTAACCATGGAAAGATATAATGAACCCACATTAGCCATAGAAAAATCCAAGTATCTGAATCGAATGGATGAAGTGTTTGGAACTATTTGCAGTCTCATTTCTCTTGAATGCCTCTTTCACATATCCTCATGTAAAACCCCCAATGAATCTTGGATCACCATGGAAGGGATTTTTGGAAAACATGATGATATGAGGGGACATATTATTGAAGTGGAATTTCTCACTTTGGATCCAAATACCTTCGAAAATATCCAAGATTTATTTACCAAATATAAGTATTTGTTGTCACAACTCAAGGCTTGCGAGGTTGATAAATATAAGGAGGAGAAACAAATGCTTCTTACTATTCTCTCCAAACTTGGTCTAGAATACTTAGTGTTTGTATTCACATTTCATTCAGTTAGGCTTGCCTCTGGAGCTACCTATAAAATGCATTCTCTTGAGGTCTTTATTGAGTCTCTAATGCAAGAGAAAAATAAGATCATCAACATGGGAAAAATAAAAGGCATGAAGGCACATGAAATTGTTGTACAAGATGGTAGAAATCATCCAAGTAAGAAATATAAATACAAAGAAGAAATGAAAGAACATGAAAATCCAAAGAAGGAAGGGTACTCAAAACCCTTCAACGATTCTTCCGGATCCAAAGGTGGAAAGGGAAGAAAATGATGGAAATGCACTTACTGCCATAAAAGATTCCATACAGAATCTGCATGTATGTAGAAACAGATAGATAAAATGGCCAAAATACTTCAACAAAACAACATTGGAGATCGCATCCCCAAGGGTGCCAAGAAGAAAAAGCCAGGAGATAAAAATAAATAAGAAAGGTGATTCTAGCCATGCTTTGATCACCATCAACTCCTCTCTTGATGCTTGGATTGTAGATTCAGGAGAATCATGCCACATGGAAGCCACAAAAGAAGTCTAGTCTTCATTGGATGCATGCAAAGTTCCTCCTATTCTGATGGAGGAAAAATATCCAGTCGAGGTCAGTGACAAAGGAAGAATTGAACTCATAAATGAGAGCTTCGAGAATGTGTTACATGTTCCCAAAATCTCCATCAATATTCTCTCCGTGTATCAAAAGAAAAACTTCGGCACTGGAAAGAGATTTGTATTCACACCTGATGATGTGGATATCTATGACATGCAAACAAATTCCAAGGTTGCTACCGATGAGGCAAATCATCAATCCAAACTATACACATTTTCTGAATTTATTGAACCGTATTATGAATTACTGCTTACCCATGCTAATGAAAGTAGTAAGATATGGCATGAAAGGTTCAAGCATTTAAATTTAATATATATGCAACAACTTAGAAAGCATGGAATGGTTGATGTTCTACCTGACATCCACTTCTCGAAAGGAATTTGTGAGGGATTTTTTCTTGGAAAACACCCTCGAGAGAAATTTGACAAAGGAAAGACTCAGAAGGACTCCTTTCCTTTATATCTAATCCATAGTGATCTAATGATCCCTTTTCCACATCCATCTATAATTAAATAAAGGTACATGCTCATTTTTGTTGATGATTTCTCTTGCTTCACATGGGATTTCTTTCTTAGGAAAAAATCAAAGGTCTTTCAACACCTCAAAGATTTCAAATCCCTTGTTGAAACATAGTCAAGAAAGAAGATCAAATCCCTCTAAACAGATAATCGGGAGGACTATTTCAACCATGATATAGAAAATATTTTTCTTGAGGATGAGATTTAGTTGCAACACACAGTTCCCTATACTCCGCATTAAAATGAAGTTGTTGAGTGGAAAAATATATCTCTGAAAGAGATGGCATATTACATGCTACATGCAATGCCACTTCCACAGAGATTATGGGTTGAAGCACTTAATTGTGTAACCTAAATCCAAAACATATCTCCCCATAGATCTGTGAAGGATAACACTCGCTATGAGGCTTGGAGCAGCCTCAAACTCATTGATCTCTCCTTAGACCAACTCATCATTGAGCATAGTGTCCAATTCGATCAAAGTATCTCTCTTGTACCTTAGCAGCCGCATGAAGACAATTTTGTTCTTCCACCTGATAGAGATGATGAGCATGCACATGACGACTCTTATTCAAATGAGAGATATGATTCAGAGGATTCATATGATTCAAATAGTGAGTCAGTACATTCAGATGCAAATTCAGTGCATGCATATGTAGATGCAGATCCAGAGGAGAGGCCCAAGTGGGCCAAGAATAATCTTCACGATGTAGGAGATCTTGTTGGGGATCCAACTGATACTAGGAGGACTCAATTTGATTTTGAGGAGCCTCCTCTTGCACTCACTACCACTAAATTGATGCCACCCAAGAATATTTTCTTAGTTGAGTCTTCAGATCCACAATCCTATGAAGAGGATGTTGGAAATCCCTTTTGGGAATCCTCCATGCAGGAGGAGTACAACTCCCTCCTCGAGAACCAGACTTGGGGTCTGGTTCCCCTTCCTTTAGGAAGGAAAATTTTCAGGTGCATATGGGTCTACAGGAACAAGAGCGGAGTGGATGGACATGTTAGTATATGGAGAAAGAGCGAAGTGGATGGACATGTTAGCAGATAAAAATCCAGACTAGTTTCCAAAGGCTTTCAACAGGTGCACGACATTCACTATGATGATACCTTCACTCTAGTAGAAAACATGCATTCCATATATTTGACACTTTCCATTGCGACAACCAATGGATGGTAAGTCTATCAGATGGATGTAAAGAATGCATTTATTCACGATGATCTCTTTGAGGAGATCTATATGGAGAAACCTTAGGGATTTGTGTAGGATTCATCTTTGGTCTGTTGACTAATGAAATATCTATATGGCCTCAAGAAAGACTCAAGGGCATGGTATAGAAATATGAAATCCTACCTGTTTTCATGAAAATTTGTACTTTTTAAGTCAGACCCGAATATTTACGTGCTCATGATGGATGATTCAGTTCTACTCCTAGTTCTATATGTTTATTATATGTTGATCACCGATTACTTGAGTCCAATGATTGCTGCAGTCAAGAGGATTCTGCATGACAGGTTCTTGATGATGAACACGGGTCTTCTACATTTCTTCCTTGGACTCAAGATCAGTCAAGATGCATCAAACATCAAATTGTCTAGGGCCAAGTATGCACGATATCTCCTTGAGAGATTTCACATGAAAGTTTGCAAGTCTGCCCTGACTCCTTTCCTATCTGGATTCAGACTTGAGGTTGGTGGGGACACTACACTGGTGGAAAACACACTTTATAGACAACTAGTGGGGAGATTTTTGTATCTCACACACTCTAGACCAGACCTCTCCTATGTAGTTGGAGAAATATATAGGTTCATGCAATAACTGCATGAGCTACATTGGAAGGATACAAATCATATCCTTCAATACGTACATGGAACCATCACATTTTGTATTCAATATGAAAAAAAATATACATTGGACATGATCAGGTTTACTGACCATGACTGGGATGGAGATAAATTTGATCGCAAGTACACATCTGGTTACTCACTGAGTCTAGGTTCTGGGCCCATCTGTTGGTCGAGTAAGAAGCTTGATGCTATTTCTCTATATTCATCTCAGACAAAGTACATAGGGGTAGTCAACATAACCATTCAAGATACGTGGCTACACAATTTTTTCACTGAGTTGGGCATTCAGTTGCATCGACCGATCGTCAACTGGTGTGAAAACCAAAGTACTGTAAAGTTCTGTAGAGATCCAATTCATAGGTAGAGGATGAAGCATATCGATATCCACATGCAATACATCCAGGACTTAGTACATGAGGAGATCAGACCCGAATGTTTACATGCTCATGATGGATGATTCAGTTCTACTCTTAGTTCTATATGTTGATTATATGTTTTCCCTCTTTGCTCATTTATTTTAATGTATCTTATGTATTTGGGTACCTAAGATGGCCTCATTTTGCAGACCCATTTTTTATTTTCACCATAGCGATGTTCAAGGGGTGTTGGAGATACTTCACACACCCCTAGGATTTATTTTTCCTAATTTTTTTCCTATGTTTATTAGTCATTATTCAGTCTCCTATAGTTTAGGGAGAATATTCTCTTTCCTACATTCTAGGAGAATATTCTCTTCAGTTCACACTTGAGTTTGATCAGTTGAGTGGATTCTTAATGCCACATTGGTTTCATCACCATGTAGCATTGGAACCATCACCTGATCATGCACATTGTCCTTGGGATTATCACAAGACTATCAAATTACTCATGATTCCCTGATCTCCTCCTCACTTCACTATGTTTCAGTTAGCTAACTAAAGATTGAGAGACTAGTTAACTCAGACTAGATGGAATTTTACTCATGTAACTTCCAGTGTGTGTCGAGATCACTCTAGACCACAACTATGGCATAATGGATTCTCCTCCAGTGCACATTAGTTGATTTATACAGATTATATCATGTTTAAATTATCATTCAATCATTTGGTTAATGCAAATTCTTTTTTTCTCACTCTCTCGTTTCTCTCTTGTCTCATTTTTCTGCAAACTGTGTCTGTCATTTGCTAGCTAGATCTTATTTGTGTAGGTTCATTCACATTTACATTGTTATGTTAGATTAAACACAGTATGTAACACATGCTATTATAGATACCATATAGAATTCATTGATTATTATGACACAGACACATAGACACACACATATTCATCTTGTTTTTCATACTAACCTTGTGTAGGATTTCTTGGTGATACTACCAATGAGTAAAGACGTTATTCATAACAACATGTGCACAATGATAGAGAAATAAATGTATTATGAGAAAACTTGTATAGATGGTGCATGACCCATGTGTGGTGGAATGGAATTAATGAACAAGTGCATGCATGTGAGAGAAGAGTATGAATTTGGAAGAATGGTGGCTGATATATAGAGTTTCAAATATATAATGTATGAACTAGATGGTGGGAAGAAAAGAAAACGACACAGTTGGTGACATATTGGGTCAATGATGTGTCTTTAAAGAGAATATTTTCTTTCAAATCACACTTAAAAATGTCATCAGGAATGTGATTTAAATGGTTAACTTACACCTTAATTTTCATGCCACCAATTAGCAATGTATGACTTCATTAAGTTATTCTTTGAAAAGACCCAACAATATTTTCAACATGTCCATGTTGCTCGATTGAAGGATGAATATTTTAGAATATGAAAAGATACCTTTCCCATTAGTGTTATACTATCAGTGGTGGATTTTGTTGAGAACTACACCTTGTAGCTACAAAATAAGATTCAAATTCATCTTTATCACTCAAAGTAGTTCAACCTAATGGTCCATATCACATACTAGCATGGATAAGGTAGTAGTGAAGAAAAATGGGTAATTTTGAATAATTTTCTTATGTATAACATTCATTTTAGTTGTTCTAGAATCACTTGAAGGAGAAAAATATACAAATGGCTCAACATTAGATTTGGTTAGATGGTTATGTGGGATAGTTCAAAATATTCTTTGTATTTCAATGGTTGTTTCAGTTATACAATTTTGTTTTTTTATATTTTTGGAACTATTGGAGATTAGATAAGGGGAAGGGGAGAATGATAGTGTTGAGTTGATAAATGCTTCAAAAATGTGTTATCTAGGGAGGAATTTAATTTTATGACAAATTCTTCTATTTGAGATAAAAAATCTATAGTTGATAATGTTCTTCAATAATGGTAGAGAGAACAAGAAGGTGAGATAAATTGACAAGGAAAGGACATGTGCTGATATTTTTTTGGGAGATGGTCAATGTAGATTTATTACATGTGTATCAAAGCAACACACTATGTGGCACTCATGGATTTTATTTAGTTCAAACTTTAGAAAATTCTATAGTCAAATTATGGACAAGAAAAATTTCTTGCCTCTATGGATCATATATGATCCAGATGGATGTTGGTGGCCTCCCACCTATTCCAACTAGCTCATTTTGGAAGTTTTCCAGTTTGGAATTTTTTTCCCTAGTTTTCGGGTCTGTGACTTGCGAGGCCGTTTTGAGGCTCTAAACAATGTTAGAAAAACAGGACTGCAGAGCAATAAAATAAAAAAAATGTGGAAGCAAAACACAGAAGATACATAATACAATAGAGACATAGATTGATGTGGTTCACCCAGTGTGGGCAACGTCCACCAGAGAAATTGCCAGGTCCTTCCTTTATTATTATCCAACAAATGAAGGGATACAACCTACAACAAAACCCACTGTAACTTCCTCTTCTTGCTCTCAAAGTCTCCTCTCTCAGAATACAATACTTTCCATAATACATAGCCGCAATACATTTCCCTCTTAACAGAGGGCTGCCTTCTAGGGAAAAAACCCCTAACATAATTTCTACCGTAAGATCTGCAACCTTATAATGAACGGTCCAGATTTACAATGAAATTACAATATACATTTACAAGGAAATTTTTCCTTTGTGGGCTTCTCCCTTGAAACCCCATCAGGGGATGCTGCCCCTGAACCCCCCAGTCGGGGGGATGGGCACCCGGGACCCCGCAGATGGGGTACCCCCTCTCTTCACTCCCCCACATGGAAGAGTGTACATACTTCTGGGGTGTAAAGTCTTCATGGGGTATAAACATGGTCGAAAGCAAGGACCTCTGAATCAAGAACATAATGAGGCTCCACAACCAACAAACAATGTTTTTTAGGGCTCACCACAATTAGAATGACCTTTAATATGTAGCAAAAAAATGTGTAGTCCTTGGATAGACCTTTCCAACAGGATATAGTGCACCTAAAATAGATTTCATGTGAAAAAGTTATGACCCTGAGAAGTTGATGTACTAACTTACCCAAACGGGGCCCACGTGACTTTTGGCACTTCATCTCCTAGGGTTAGGTTTTTTGGATGTCTAGGGTTTTTGAAATTCTTGTTTATTGTAAAAATTCCTTCAGAGCCTCATTATAATCATCTTCTTGCAAATTAGTGTAGTCATCACATCTGTTCTCATAGATAAGCCACCACCATTCTAGCAAGCTTGTTTCCACTGAATTTTACAGTTTCAACTTATTTTCTTATTGAATAGAAACCAATTTTACTATATATTTGTTATTCTTTGTAAATCATCTTTTGGTAATAATCTATATTCATTTCATTTAGAAAATATATTCTAGATCAGTGGTATCAGAGCGGTCTTCTCCTTGTTGTTCTTAATGCACATCCCCAATGAGGCCAGGATACAAAGAATTGGGTCTCAAGCTTGTTTCTATTGAGGACAAAGTCTCTCACATGCCAAAGCGACCTCTCATGGAAGAAGAAAATAAAGATGATGGGACAAGATTTCCGTTCAAAATTTTTCTCGAGGAATCCCTCATGCAACAGAGGAATGAGATGATGGATAGTTTTGTGAAAATCCTTCCGTGACTAACAACTTGAGACACATCTTCCTAGGCGCCAACCCATTTAAGGTACAAATCAACTTAAATATTCCTATATTTGAAGGTCATATAGACATAGATGTTGTAGACAAATGATTGAATTTGCTAGAAGGGTATTTCTCTGTCCATAACTTCTTGAATAGAGAAAATATTACTTTAGTGCTCCTCAAAGTCATCCCCCATGTCAAAGATTGGTGGGAAACTTTCTGCAAGAAAAAGGAAATAGAGGAACCCTCATTATTTACAGTTGCAATCACCTGGGAGTCTTTCAATGATACTATTAAGGAACAATAATACCCTATTGGAAGTTATGATGACCTTTACAGAAAATGGAACACGTTGCGGCAGGAAATAGACCAAGCGGTGCCCAAGTTCACAAATATCTTCCATACATTGCACACCAAGATGGGTATCAAATATTTTGAGTGAAATATCGTTCTCAAGTATCATGGAAGTTTGCATAGATACATCCAGGCTGAAATCTAGTTTTTTGACATCTCATCCTTGGGCGTGGCCTACCGATATGTCATCAAAATCGAGCATAAGCTCAAACAAAAGATGCAGAAATTTGGGCCCAGGAACAACTCAAAGATAAATACAGGAAATGGCAGCCTTAACCCATAGATGAAAGGACAGAGAAAATATAAATATCCTTAGGACAACTAGTCTAGGCCACAAGAAAATAAGGACACCAGAAATACAAAGAACTATGCCAAGAAGTGGTGCAACTTCCATAAGATCCCCTGACATAACACTGTTGATTACCTCTCGAAGCAGTCACTGGTGGCTGAGGTGAAAGCCTATACATCAGATGTGGGTTTTGACTCTGAGTCAGAACTAGAAAGGGGGAGATGGATCATAGATGTAGAACCCAGTGCTATCATTGCTACCATCAAGCTCCATCTCGGTGAACCATATGAGCCATTGTAAGGCGAACACCTTTTCCATTCATAGATGTGGGTGAAGGGTACCCTGTTTCACTTCATCGTTGATAGAGGTAGCTAGAAGAACCTCATCTAAGAAGAGGTTTTCAATCGACTCGCCTTACCGACAACGTCGCACCTACATCCCTACACCATCAAATGGATTTGCTAAGGAAGAGACATATGTGTCAGCCAATAATGTTTCCTGTCATATGACATCAAGCCATTCAAAGATAAGGTATTGTGTGACGTTGCCCCTCTCAAATTTTGTAATGTTCTTTTGGGCAAACCATATTTATGGAAATTTCATGCTGTATATGAGTCTAGGCCTCGCAGTTTTATTATTATTTTGAAAAATAAATTGTACAGGATACCTGAGGCAGTCCCACCTAGTTATATTTCCTTGATCTCTACCAAGCAATGCAGAAAGGTCTTCTCTCAAACATGGAATTTTGTCTTCGTTATTCTTTCTCAGAATGAGAGAAATATTGTAGCCACATCTAGGGTCTCCATAGCTGACCTCTCCACACAGCAGAAGCAAGTGGACAAGGTCATGGAAGAATACTCATATATCTTCTCCTCACCTACCAGGGTACCTCTGCACTTTCAGGTCAAGTACCCCATCGATATAACCCCCGACACACCACTTCCCAATGGGACAGTCTACCATTGATTTCTATTAGAGAATGAGGAGATCAAGCAATAGATCCAAGAAATTCTCCACAAGGGGCACATCCATCCAAACTCATCACCTTGCGGGAGTCCAATCGTGCTAGTACAGAAGAAAGATGGAACCTGGCGAATCTGCATTGATTACCAGGCTCTGAATAAAATCATAGTAAAAAATCAGTACTCTATTCCCCAAATTGATGACCTCCTTGACGAGCTCACGGGGGAAAAATATGTCACTAATATTGATTTGAATTATGGCTACCACTAAGTCCCGATAGAATAGACAAATTTGTTGGCCCTCGACCTAGTTTTGAGGAAATGTTGGTCATGTTTGACCATTTTTGGGACTTCGACAGGCTGGTCGAAGATGAAACACCCTGACAAAGCGGAGATCAAGGGATCTCTCCCATATTGCGGGCTTTTTGGGCTTTTAGGGTTTATGTAACATGTATGGGATGTCAGACCATGGTTTTACCCATGTTTTAGACCTTTTGTTAATGTATAAATAAGTAGCTAGGGGAAGTCATTCAGTCAGTCATCTTTGAAGAGAATTGGTTTAGTGCAAGAGGTCAATGGCTTAGTGCATGACTAGAGTATGTTAAGACTTGCAGAGCTAAGTGAAAGTGATTGTAAAAGGCTTTGTACACAGATTGCATAAGGCTTGGTGCCCTGATTCAAGGAAGGAAGATCTGATGAGGTGTGCACAAGTCTCCCTTCCCTTGCGGAGTCAGATTTGTGGCTTGGTGCATGTAAGGAGATTGGAAGAGACTAAAAAAGAAGAAGAGTTGGTGGACATAGCCCCACACTAGGGTGAACCACATATATCCTGTGTCGATGTGATTTGTGCAATGTTGTTCATGTTGTTTATGTATCTCTTTGCTTAGTGCACCATTATTGATGTATGCTAGATAGATCTATGAATGCTTAATGATTTATGATGTGAATGAATGTTATATATGAGCTTTTTCTATGTGCTAGAAGTAGTTGATCTGATTATTACAATTTTGTTCTGTATCTAGGGTTTAATATGTGATGTGATTGGATTTATGAATTAATGCATGTTATTGGCTAAGTTCTATGTTAAGGTGTTTTAATCACAGATCTGTGTCTTAGCTAGGTTGTAGACACATGTGTCCTACAACCCCCCCTGCCTCTACCTTAGGTGAGACTTCATATGCTTCATAGGTGTTGCCAAAAGGGACAGTAGTTGGGGTTTTGTCAGTGCATTTTTGAAGCATTGAACCTTGGGTCTACCCCTATGCCAAAAAATGGTTCCGTTGCTAGGATGAAGGAACCTAGAAAGAATTTTTGCAGATTGCAGATCCATCACTCTGATCCTAGTGCGCAGTATAGGAAAGGTTGGGGATCATTTAAAAGAAAGAGAGGATTGACAATGTGTTATAATTGTAGAAGACCGAGACATCTTGCAAAGGAATGCCTTGGTACATGTCCTGTTTGTCTTTGTTGTAAAGCTATTGGTCATGAAGTTGAGGAATGCCCTAGAATGATTCCCAAGGTTGAAAATATGAATGTGAGACTAGAAAACTATTAAGAAGGTCAAAGGACTAAGGATATGTCAGAAAACCAAAAAGAATCAGAGACTATGTTATTACAACTCAAAGAAAAATTGAATGATCACCGAGACATCATTTTACTAGAAATCTTAAAAGAGAAACAATGCATAGAAACAAGAATAGGAGACTTTGACATAGACTGTGTCTTGGATGAGGAAACATAGGTGAATATTATGTGAGAAAGCACTTGTGAAATTTTGGGAAAGCCTGCTATAGTACCTTCATTAGGAAGGATAGGATTGTTTAAAGGAAATATGATAACCCTATGTGGAAGAGTTACTAATGTACCTATGATTTCCCATGGAACATCGACCGAAGAATAATTTGAAGTCATTAATTTTGTTGAGAATAAAAACCCTTTTTCACTTTTACTAGGAAAGGCCTAGATTGAGAAAGATCAGATCCAAAGGAAAGCAGAGGAAGAAGCTATAGAATAGAAAGAGAAAAAATTTAGGGACTTCATAGCCAAAAAACTAGTGAACCAGAGAATTAACTATCGAAGGTGGAAGAACATGAGAAATCTTAAAGAACCTGTCCATATAGGAAATAAGTACATTCACCCTGAAAATAGTAAGAGAAGAGGTATTACACTCGAACCCTTTGGAAGACCCTCAATAGTGCGAAGTTACAATGCTAAGAGAATAAAAGAATAAGAATGGAAAGATGAATCCAGAGACTCAAATCATGAGAAAGAAGGCCAGAAATCTTAGTAAGAAGAAAGAAAAATTAGAAAAAATGTAGGCGGTTCTAGAGAAGACTTCATAGAAGGAAGGCTTGCAGAACTTGAACCTCGCCAAAATAACAAAACAATGAAAAATTTCACTTCGCCACGACGAAGCTATATGACCGTTGGAGCCGTCTCGACCATTAGAAGAACACTCTGGAATGGTTAGAAACACAGTTATTGCTGAAAATATCTCCATTAGGCCATTAAGACCATGCCACAAAGGATGGATTTGTATTGATTAAGGCATTTCGACCCATTGAAGGAATATGTTAGGACGTTTCTTATTTAATCCATCGAATACCACACCAGGACCACTTTTTGAAAAATGAGATAACTGAGCTAACATAGAAGTGATTTCATACCGCACTATGTTGTCTAGACCTTGCCAACCGTATGATTTCCTCGTCTATCTGTTTTCCTACCCAAGTTATTTGATCACGAGTGTGCATGTGGGGTGAACATAGAACAGTAGAGAAGTCTGTGGAGGAGATATTAATAGACCCTATGGATGAGAAAGTCATGTCTGCAGGAGTACAGGCCTCATTGACTAGAGGATTGTAGGCATCCCCCTTGACTAGACATCGATCTGGACCATCCTGAACCATGATTGAGAAAAGAAGAAAACACCGTCACATTCTAGCGAATGCGAAGCAGATCCCGTCGGTCTTGCCCAACTAATTCCCACCTTTGACTGGCATGGTTAGTCGTGAAAACGTCCCATGTGAATTCGAGTACATGATGATCACTGCGTACCTCCCGAAGGGGATACATGTAGTTGGATCTCATTTGGGACTGATCCTAGCCCTCAAGATAAGTGAATTTAAACTTGGAGACTGAAATAACTACGTGATGATCTCACCACATAGGTACCTGATNCCATGGATTAAGGATATTGCGAGATCAATGATCTTAAATGTGATGAAGATCCCCCACTTTGGTCAACATCAGGAGGTTAACACATGCGTTAAAATCCTCCTGTTGTTGTTCCATGGATGATATCTATGGTTATATAGGTGCATCATTGTGGATCTTGTTATCACTCCAAGAAACTCCTTAAGGTTGTAGGCTAAGAATGCTTGGTAACTTAAGAATATGGTAGGGTTGTAGGCTAAGAATGCTTGGTAACTTAAGAATATGGTAGATTTTGTATGCTTGGAACAATAGGATAACTCAATAGCTAATGAAAAGGACCACTTCATATATTTGAATAAGACAATGCTTTTAGAACTCAATGATCGACAACAAAGTTTGAAATCAAGAGATGAAGAATACTAGCTCCAGATTAATATCACTCTGCACTCTGCCCAAGGCCGTATATAACATAGAGGCAACATCAAACCACTTCTAGTCTTGGATCTAGCCTCCAAGACTCAGAGAGGGATATCTCCGCCCTAGTATAGCTTTGTTTGAAGAGGTATTAGGCTAGCTATGAACAATATGGATTGGGGGTTTTAAATGGTTGATTTGGAAACAACAAGGAGGGCCATTGGGCAAATGGGTCTACGCTTAAAAATGTGATTCAAGGTCGTCCTGACAAAGTTTTTACACAGGGAAAGGTAGTGAATGTATTGGATCGAATTGAGTTTTATTGATGTTGATTTGAGGAAGAAAAGTGGAGGAAAAAGCCAGGCAAAGGAGTAGTTAAGAATTCCTTAACTGAGTTTTTTTAGATGAATAACATAAAGATATCGACAAGCCAAGAGTATGCAGTATCCTACTGGACAACGTAATTCTATAACATTCCTTTTCCGGATAATAAGAGCTGAAACAAATTGGGTGATAATAGGAAAACATTTTAATAGAGGAAAACGCCACCAATACACCCACACAAGAATCCTGCTATGAAAGAAAACATGTTCATTGCAGATTGATCATCTCAAAATTACAGAGAAGAAAATGGTCTTCTGGTCATACATAACCACAGTCCAGTCCAGGAACCTAATAGGTTGAACCATTTTACATTAAAATCCATTTTAATAAATAGGTTAGATCATCCCAACAAGTTTCGAGAGTCGGTTAACTTCCTCGGCCAAGAATAGCCACCACTTCCACCAAATTTGGAGCTTTCTACCATGAAAAAACGGATTGGTTTTCTTAAAAGGTCCTACAGACGCTGCTTTTTCTTGAACGATGACACTGGAGAAAATGAAGGAGACACAGTAGATGAAATGTGTCGGACAAAACCCTCCTCTGGCCACCCAAATCTGTCTCACTGACCAAGGATGTGCCTCCCAAGATCGTGATCAGAATCGAAAAATGCAAAATCCGGAAAATAGGCCTCAAAGATAGTCTTCGAATTCTCCTAATTGTAGCTCATGCAAAAAACGGAAAGAGAAGCCTTTGTTCTTCATCCCATTCCCGAAAAAAAATCTTCTGAGGGAGCTTTTAGTAATCCATCTCCGCTTGGCCCAAAATCTCATCCGAAGAACACATGCTGAAATAGGTGCAAAATTAGCAAAAACATGGGTTAAAAAGGCTTCTTTTTCTTAGGTAAGAGGGTCTGACTCTAGTGGTAAGGCTCTGTGGGGGTTCCAGAGGAATGAGGCGCCTAGCTACATGAGGGTGGCTTTTAACCATTTCGATCTGACCCTCCCTCCTCAAGCTAAGCTCTCGGATGCAGAGGGGGTCCTAATCTGGACCGCTCATCTTATGTGCAATATGATGGGCCACGGGAGGTGAAATGCACAGGCAGTGGACTTAGTGGGGTGAATGAGAGGTAGGAAATAAAGGAGGGTTAGTACTTGAAATGACGAATTTTAGTTACATCAGCATTTTATTATGTGTCAAAGCTATTTGGTTTTGGTATAAGTTTCTTTAACATTTACTTGTTTTGGTTTATTTTTTAAACTTTTGACATTTGAATATTTAAAAAAAAAAAAAAAAAAAAAAAAATATTTATTATATTTTAATTATTATATTTATTTTGTTTTTAAAATTGTTTTATTTTTATTTAAATGTTTACTTTAATTAAACTAACCTAGTTACAACTAATTACTAAACTCTAGATTTTAATCTTCTAATTAATAATTGATTTAATTAATAATTAATCAATCTATTAAACTAGTTGTTTATTAGTTAATTTAACCTATACTAATTATATTAATACGTATTATTTTAATCTAACTAACCTATTGTTCTTTTTGTTCATCCTAAGTCCATTTATCCAGGGATGGAAGGCGGGAAAAATAGTCGATGGGGCAACAGGACAAGGGAGTGAGGGCGCAGCCAGGGATGAAGGATGGTCAGGATGATGGAGGGTCGAGTGAAAGAATGGAGGGAGAAAACAGGATCAATCGAGCCATACTTCAACATCATGAGAGAAACGCCAAATCAATGGAATGGGGTGAAGAACTCCAATCGCCTATAATTATAGGATCAACATAGGCTCCACCTCGGGACATTTGAAGCTTCTTCGTGAGGTGTCAAGAACTCACAAACTTCCTAACGTGAAGACTGTGATTCATCCATTGGGATGATCCTAAAAACTTATTCTCAATATGTACATGTTTTGATCTGGTAACTCAAAACCAAATGAAAATAAACACTCCTTAAAAAGAGATGCTCGGAATGCTTCGAGTTTATTTATTTTTCCTACATACCCTATTGCAATCATTGCTCATCTAGTAATGGAAAATGCCAATGGAGCCAATCCAAAAGTTGATTTAGTGGCTCTGTTCATTCACTGTCTGTGATGAAACTCAAAAAATAAGTCTGTTACTCGTGCTTGAGAGTAATCTCCAACCTGCTTTCCCTTACATAAGATTTGATCAACTCCAACAATAGGAAAACACCTAATGGAAAAATATCACGTATTAAAGAATTATCCATATAGGTAGCCACAGGATCAATATAGGTTTGGCGCATCTTTTGATTTTCAACTTCAAACAACTCAACATCAAAACTCAATTTTTCACCTATGCATTCTGTGGCTTTCAACACTTCCTCATACGATTGTGGATGCTCTGATATTTCAGAAATGAGCTGTCTCACAAGTAAACTAAAAGAAGCTCTGGACGGTCATCATGCCAATAATATCATAACAGCGCTTTATCTCATGACTGGTGAATGAAGAATGATTTTGGCCACAATGTGCCATCCAACTCCATCATCTATTGGATCTTGAAAAGACTGACAAGATTGCGGATTTGACTCAAATGAAATTTCCTGCTTGTTTCTGGATTCATCCTTCAACACTTGTCCAAGAGTCTTCTTCAAAAAATCGAAATGAATTAAAGCACAATAGTACAAAGTTATTTTGGATTAACTCACAGCTTGTCTCAGGCTTTAAGCTTTCATTCAGAATTTGAAAATCAATGTAGGTCATGGGCTGCGATTTTGGGTTTAGAACAACTTCCCGTGATATTGGAGATTTTCCTTCATTTCTTCCCATCCCTGCCATGATCAAGGAAAGTGTGGGATGATTGTCACATATGAACTATAAATGATCTCCTTCCCGCCAATGACATGTTGTTGATTTCTCTCAACATACAACCTCTATTTCAGCTTCATGATCATCATCATAATCGATTAATTTGCAACTCATCCATGGGTGAAATGCCATTAAACATGCATATCATGTCAAATTGTTCCTCTACAAGTAGAGATGGAGCTTCCTCTTTGATCTCCCGTGTTGTGAATTGAATACATGAACTAATCATTATTCAATCCATGGTACCTAGAATGAGCGGAAAAATGTTTGGGGATTGTGGACCGGTTCTCTGAATCAATGGAACATGATGTCTTGAACATCAAGCTCCTCTTTATGTTAATTCTCCATCATCTTTTCCATGGCACTGACCAAAATCTCCAGTTATCTCTCCTCATGACTTCAGTTACTCCATTTCTTTGTCCTTTAACCTTGACCTCTTGATCACCGTTGTTCTCCATTAATTAACCCCAATGCCTCGTATGTCTTCAAGGTTTGTAGTGTTCCTTTCTCTTAACTGAAAATGTCAGTCTCAGGATCATAGGCATCTGGGTAATGCAAATGGAAAGATCCTGGGGGTGGCCTTATAACAGCAGGTATTTGAATGATACACCTCATTGAACGTCGCTGAAAACTATTGTACTGTCTCTAGCTTTCTTTCAAGTGGTCATACTCTTCTAGGAGGAAAAAAACATTTCTCATGACCACCAATCTATCTAGGAAAACTTGCATAAAATTGATTAAAATTTCTGATGCTAACAGCTGGAAGGTTCTTAAACCAACTTTAACTTTTGCATCTCTGTGAGATTGTGGAAAACATTCCGATGTAGACATCATCATCTTCAACCTCATAAAGGTCAAGGAAATCCTCGTTTTGAATATATGTTTTTCAGCAAAGGATCTTCCCATTTTCTCCATCAAAACTAGGTAGATTGTTGGATGTAATTTGTAGGAGGTCATGGAGAATAGGAGGAAAATCTAGGGGTTTGTATCTATCTGATATTTGGTGGGCACCAGAGATGAAGAAAGAGGCTTACAACCATCCGTGAGGGTTTATAGGCAAGAGTAGGATACAAAGCAGAGTATTTTATGTCTCACTAGATTTCTATAGGTGCATCCGGGATATGCATATGTGTAGGAGCATGTACATAATCTACAATTGGGGGTATGATCTCTTGGCGGCCTATCAATTGGATCATGGTCAGCACTCTCTATCAATACCCCGACCGCGCCTGCACCGCCACGTCCCTGTCCACTTAGGGTTGTTGGCTATGTTTTAGGTTCTTCTCCGCGAGTCTTTGAGTTGGTAACGTTTAGATTGACATTGGAGTCGCGAGGAATGATCTACTTTATTTAGTGTTCATTGGTCATCGTCTACTATCGTTGATCATATCTCGAGTTTGGTAAGCTTGAGTTCCCTATGGAGGTTGCCATCCGGAGACTGCACTCTGCCCGCCATAAGGCAGTTGCATAGGCAACATCAAACCACTTGGAGTCCTCGATCTAGCCCTCCAAGACTCGGAAAGGGATATCTCTATCTGATATAGCTTTGTTTGAAGAGGTATTAGGCTAGCGGCGAAGAACATGGATTGGGGTTTTTAAACGGGTTGGATTTGGAACAACAAGGAGGGCCATTGGAAAAATGGGGTTTAAGGTGATTAAAAGTGATTCACATCTCAAACTGACAAAGTTCTTTTACATAGGGCAAGGTAGTGAACGTCTTTGGATCGAATTGAGTTTTAAAGATGTTGATTTGAGGAAGAAAAAAGTGGAGAAAAAGCTGCAAGGGAAAATTTAAGAATTCCTAAGTTGGACTCTTAGATGAATAACATAAAGATTATCATAAGCTGAGAAACAAAGTATCTGCTGATAAATTCTACCTCTATAACATTCCTTTTGATAATATGAGCTGAAAACAAATTGAAAGATAACAGAAAAACATTTTAATAGAGGAAAATGCCACCAATACACCCACACAATAATCCTGCGGAAAGAAAAAAACATGTTCATTGTCATTGCTCATCTCTAAAAATTACGAGAATTAAAAGTCTTCCGCCTACATAACTCACACCACCTGTGAACCTCACAAGCTTCTCCAACCCCTTTTTAGATTAAAACTATCTGAATAAATAGGGGTAGATCATCCTAAGGTTTCAAGTCGGGTTTAATCGCCTCTACTAAAAATAGCCACCTAATTCCCACCAAATTTGGAGCTTTCTCCCATGAAAAACGGACAGGTTTTCTGCGAAAAAAGGGGTCCTAATGTGACGTGCTAAGCTGCATTTCTTTGAAAAATGACAATTTGGGTGAAAAATGAAGGAGGTTATTGTAGATGGATGTTGCTTGACAAAAACTCCTTCGGTTTCAAGCCAAATTCAAGCCCGCTGACTGTGACAGCTTCTGCAATATCGGGACTGTAACGGAAAATGCAAAATCTGGAAAAATAGGCCTCAAAAATGTCTTTGATTCTCCCTGTCAGAATTACAGAAAAATGAAAGAGGTTTTTGTTCTTCAGCCCAAGGGTGAGATTAAACCTTTCGGATTTTAAAATCCATCTCCATTTGCCCATAATATCATCTGGAAGAACACATGCTAAAATAGGCAAAATTAGCAAAAACATGGAAAAAAACGGTTTTTCTTGTGAAAAGCAGATTCCCCTAGGTGGTAAACGGCTCTGTGGGGGTCCACAGGAATGATATGATGACACGTGTATGAGGGTGGTTTTTGTAAACTACCATTCCTCGACCCCTCTCGTTAAGTCTCGGATGGTGAGGGGGGGTCCTGAAATTTTTGTAACCGTTGATTAATGTGCACATGATGTATGACGTGGGAGGAAGCCTACTGTGGGGCAGACTCTAGTGGGGGTGATGAGTAGGGGTTGGGTGAGTGGGTTAGTACTTAGGGTAAAACATTTTAATTTTTAGTTATATCATATCTATTATGTGTTGTGTTATTTGTTTTGTATGTTTTTTAATATTTGTTTTGTTTGTTAATTTGTAAACTTTTAACACTTTATTTTATTATATATGTTTTGTTTATTATATACATTTTATTTATTGCATTTTAATTATTATATTTTATTTTTTGTTTCTAAATTGTTTTATTTTTATTTAAATGTTTTATTCGACAAAACTAACCTAGTTACTAACTAATTACTAACCTAGATTTTTAACTTAATTAATAATTGATTAATTAATAATTAATTAATAATTAATCAATTATTAAACTAGTTGCTTATTAGTTCATTTAACCTATACTAACTATATTAATACTTATTATTATTTTAATCTAACTAACCTATTGTTCTTTTTGTTCATCCTAAGTCCATTTATTCATGGAAGGAAAGCGGGAGATGCGTACTCAATGGGGCAACAGGAAAAGGGAGTGAGGGCACAACGTGGGATGAAGGATGCAATAGGATGATGGAGGGTCGAGTGACCAGAATGGAGGGAGGAAACATGATCAACCGAGCCATACTTCGTCATCACAGGAGAAACGCCAAATCAATAGTCGAAGAATCAAATCGCCTATAATTATAGGACGCCAACATAGATAACCAAATACAACAATGTGCAGAGTCATACAAGATAGCAAGAAAACCTTTACTTCAAGTTCATGAGATTAATAAGAAGATAATAGTTCTTAGAGGCTGAGCTAAACTGAAATAAAGTACAGAATGATGAAAATATGAGAAAATCTGTCATTGAGAACAAAAGAGGACTGTGATTCTCTTATGAAAAAAGAGTCTAGTACAATAGCCAAAACAATGTCTCCTAGATTGCCCCCCCCTTTCCTTTGTCTTCTTTCAGTAGCTTTATAGCTTTACAATGTAATGATCAGATCCTAAAGCTATGGATCTATCTTTCTAAAAACAATAAACAAAAACTGTATATACAGAGTAGTAGGAAAAGGTCCTTAGAATAAGGAAAATCCCTGTATTCTAGTCTTCAAAATGTGTCGAATAGTTGATGATGTGGAGATCAGCCTTCCAAGGATCTTTGGCTTGTTATCCTGAAGATATAAATCGAGTTGGATGATGTGTCATTTGATCCCTATCATTTTTCCCTTGAAAACGACCAAATCTAGTCAAAAAATTCCCTTTTGACTTTCATCTCCAAGAATGGCCTTCAAATTTTGATTTGATAATTCATAACGAGCTTATTGAAGAAGATTTCATACCAATCAAACTCAAAAAATCCCGATATGGGCAAGAATTCAGTTTTTCTGGCCGTGACAGGCTTTCACCAGCTAATTTACCTGAAAATCCACTTCTTAGCTAGTGAAAGGCGGATCTTTCACCAGCTAACTAGCAAAATTCAAGACGGGCTAGCTAGTGAAAGTGCAGAGTTTTGTAAAATCAAATTTCTCTATCATGGAGAGTCCGTTTTGCATGCTTGAATAGTCGATCGACATCTAAAAATCCTAATCTTTCCAATGGTGCTTTCAAATCTGCATTTGGAACCTGGTAAGATAGTCAAATATTCCCTACAAGATTAGGAATCATTCTTTCAAAAATGCCAGTGCATTTTTTATCGCTAACATCTGGCTCCAACTGGGATGGAGACTTCCCTGCGAGGTCTCCAAGAACCTGACAGACCTTGTGCCTTTAGTATTGGGCATGGAGTCATTTAACCTTTACAATTCATCATCTGGCTATTTTCCAAAGTTTGTTGTTGTCTTTCCCAATCTTCTTTATCTATAGCATGTCTGCTTCAAACTCCCCTGGAAATGTTGTTTGCACCTTGACGTGGCATATGTTGTGGAAATATCTTCATTAAGAAGAAAAGTGTTGAACATAGGCAGGATGGTGAGATATGTAACCATGATTTTAAAAATTCCAGGATAACTTCAAGCTTGAAATGAGAGCATTGCAAGCAGCTTGTGGTCTTTGACTTTTTGTTTTCCAACAGCTTCAGATACCAAGCATTTGTCTTGAGATGCCTCGTGAACCCATATCCATACAGGACTAATGAAATTTCCTTCAATGTGAAGCATTTCCAAGAGGGATTTGATGTCGACTCTGTCATATGTTTCTCCAAGTTCCAAATCTGACTACAGATAGACAAATCTCCGACATTTTTCAGCAGTCTTCAGAGTGATGACAAGACAACTCAACATCCTTTCTGACACTTGGGCATATCTCTAACTCAAAATAGCAAAGCTTTTAACCTTTTCTCATTTGCATCTGCCTCAAAAACTTGAAAAAAAGGACGATCCTTATCTCTCTCAATTATGTCATTCATTAAGAACCTTGAATGAGTTTGCAATGAAAAGATTTAATCTGAGCAGAAATACTACCATTTTTCCTATGTCTGTGCTTTTAGTAGCTTACAGTCATGAAACAGGGGAAGATTAGCTGCTGAAAGTCTTGGGATTCGACAACTAACAGTTCCTTATGGAACTAAATATCATCATCTTTTGAATCTGAATATGATCTTCATCTGCTGGATCCCTTGCCACATGCTCTTGGATATATTCGAGTCACCTCAAATGATGATAAAACTGCCATCTGTTCTTTAAAAAATTTGAACCAAATTCTTTTATTGTCTATTGATGCTAGTGTTCTGAACTAACACCATCTCAGATTTTCTGTACAATCACCATCATACGACTGAGAGGATGGAATGGAAATGCTCCTTATAATGAAGATCTTCTGCAAAAATAACCTTGTCAAAGAATCCCATTCTATGCTGTCGGGGTTCTTCCTCAAACTGTTTCAGCAAAGTTTTTTGGATAGGATTTCATATCTTTCCTTATTACTCTTTCCAGAACTTCGTGTTGCTTAAATTTCTTTATTGTCCATTAAATGTTAATCCAAAAAACAATAGAGAAGAAGGGAACATATATTTGAATTTCTGAGACAAAAAGAGATCAAATAAATGTGATATAGAGACGTCGATGGGATCATTTGTTGTTGTTGCATCAAGCTTCCGAAAGAAATTATAGAATTTAGAGTGTATAGGTGGTGATGAAATCTTAGGAGCTGGAATAACTAATATTGCAGAACTCTTTGATACTTGATGTGATTACCCATGCTTTGGATGAAGGCAATCTATTCTGAAAACCATGTAGCACACAATTATTCCCACATTCACACTCGCCCATCTTAGTCTTCTGTTTTTAACGATAAATCTGTATGCACCTCTTTCATTGTTGATTTTTGAACACATGGGTATAACTTTGCAGTTTGAGAACAATCTGAACATGCAAGATTTGCTTGTCTTCTGATGCCAGCTTTCTCAAAATCTTAATACACTGCCCAGAAAAATAGAGACAGAAATGATGGTGCTTCTAAGCCATTGATTCGGCTCATGAATTAATGCAAGCTATAACAGAAAAACATCCGACCCTGGCTTAATATTTATGCTGTATAATAAATTTTACACCTAGCACTTGATGTGTAATGACATGCATCAATATCGATGCCTTAGATCTTAACTGACAACTCTATATTTGCAAGCTAAAAACCAGGCTGAGCATCTCTTTAGAGCACATGCGCAACAAACTCTAATATTGGCACCTGTAGTCACTCATCCATCGATTTTCTGGCATTTTGTTTTGTGTTTGAGGATTTTATACACATAGATGCTTCTTCAATATATTTGATGAGTTGTGAAAAGGAAAATCGAGCTGAGGTTGGGTTCGTGACTTAACTCATGGATTGTGGCTTGTAGATTGTGTGCTAGGCTTTGTGTTGAATGCACTTGACATGCCGATTGATAGATTTAGATTGACTTGATTGTGATATGGCTCAGATTGTTATAGCTTAGACTTAGGACTAAAATACACAAACACACACCATAATATTAGAGAAATTTGCTAAAATATGAAAAGCATTAGAAGTTAGGGTTTATAGGAAATACTTGACAAAGTTTTGGAATGCAGTTCAGAGCAATCAATGTAAGCTTGGTCTATAGATATTTGGAGACAAAACTCTGGCCAAACATATTTTAGAAATGGGCATATTGAATGGAACTTTGAGGAGATACTCCAAAAATACCAGTGCATTTTTATGACTAATCCTGTATGACTGCTCCTCTGCAAACCTGTAGCCTGTCGGTAGTCTACTCTAATTATTTATGAGCTCAACAAATGGAAATATCTAGCTATTCATATGGAAAAATTATTCTTTTTACTATTCCTACACTAACACTTTGTGCTGCTTCTTAATCAAGTAAAATCATGCTTCCAATGAAGCCATGTAAGAAATTTATTTGCTGACAAAATTCTTGATCTTGATCCCAAAAATAAAAGAATGCGTAGCCAACAGAGATGTGTTCGGAAAAATGATAGAAACAACCTTCATCTGAAAATAATATCTTGATCTTTATACTGCTCAATGATTCCAAAAAATCGGCAATAGGATCAATAAAATAGTAAAGGAATACCTCTTCAAGCTTCTGTTCCGACTGTAAACGGAAATATTGTTGCTGGCTATCCTCTTTGATCTTAATGATGAATGTGGACTACTCAACCTTTGTCAAAGAAAAATGCATACTCAGTTTCTGATCTGAACCCTTTTGCTCCTCTTCACCATCACTCTCTTTATATTTGCTGCAAAATTTTAGTTCCTGCAAATTTTGAAACTGTAGGGTGCCCTCATGATCTTCTGCAAATCTAAAAATGTCACTTGCTGATTTATCAATCTGCTCAACATCTTGAAAGTTTTCAAAGGGAACAATTTGATCTGCATAACAATCTAAGATAGTGGATGCATTTGGTATATTGTTTAAAGCATCACTAAGGTTATCATAGTGTGGATCATTGATCTCTTGATCATGATGAAGAGTATCTTCTGCTGCAACAAAGTCTTCACGAATGTTGGGATCTTTATACAACAAATTGAACTCATGACAACATTCAGGAAATAGAAAGTCATCTGAAAATATGCCTTTACAAAACACATGGAAGGCAGCATGAAAATCAGCTAAAGCAGAGACCGGTACCAATCACGAGAAATCCCTTCTAATGAAAAAAAAAATAGTTGGATCTAAACATCCTCATGCACAACTTGCAACCGATGCATGTAATCATGAAAGTCCAGCAAATGTTCAGCTGGCACTTCCCACTCTTCTCCTTGAAATCTAGTAAGACTGTTTTCCCATTCATCTCTACTAGGTATTGGATTAGGGAAACCAACATTTTTTGAAAAATCACAGAACGCATACCTCTTAGCAAAGATCTGGTTCATGTCATACAAGTGGAGTCACCAACAATTTTCTGAACAATGGAGTCGCCACTGAATTTTTCCTTCATGGAGTCGCCAGATAGATGATTATAACCGAATGATGTCTAGGCTTTGTCTATCATCAAAGTTGTATCTATGTCATCTCCCAAGGAAGCTAAGCTTCAATCTTCTCTCCCCGACAACGGCGCCAATTTGTTATCACTCCAAGAAACTCCTTAGGGTTGTAGGCTAAGAATGCTTGGTAACTTAAGAATATGGTAGATTTTGTATGCTTGGAACAATAGGATAACTCAATAGCTAATGAAAAGGACCACTTCATACATTTGAATAAGAAAATGCTTTTAGAACTCAATGATCAGACAACAAAGTTTGAATAGGAGATGAAGAATACTAGTCTAGATAACCAAATACAACAATGTGTAGGGTCATACAAGATAGAATGAAAACCTTTAGTTCAAGTTCATGATCTTAATAAGAAGATAACAGTTCTTAGAAGCTAAGCTAAACTGAAATAAAGTACAGAATGATGAAAATATGAGAAAATCTGTCATTGAGAACAAAAGAGGACTGTGATTCTATTATGAATAAAGAGTCTAGTACAATAGCCAAAAAAATGTCTCCTAGATTGCCCCCCCCCTTTCCTTTGTCTTATTTCAATAGATTTATAGATTTACAATGTAATGATCATATCCTAAAGCTGTGGATCTATCTTTCTAAAAACAGTAAACAAAAATTGTATATACAGAGTAGTAGGAAAGGGTCCTTAGAATAAGGGAAATCCCTATATTCTAGTCTTCAAAATGTGTTGAATAGTTGATGATGTGGATATCATCCTTCCAAGGCTCTTTGTCTTGTTATCCTGAAGATAGAAATCGAGTTGGATGATGTGTCATTTGATCCCTATCATTTTGCCCTTGAAAACGACCAAATCTAGTCAAAAAATCCCCTTTTGATTTTCATCTCCAAGAATGGCCTTCAGATTTTGATTTGATAATTCATAACCAGCTTATTGAAGAAGATTTCATACCAATCAAACTCAAAAAATCCTGATCTGGGCAAGAATTCGGTTTTTCTGGCCGTGACAGGCTTTCACCAGCTAATTTACCCGAAAATCCACTTCTTAGCTGGTGAAAGGCGGAGCTTTCACCAACTAACTAGCAAAATTCAAGACGGGTTAGCTGGTGAAAGCGTAGATTTTTTTAAAATCAAATTTCTCAGTCATGGAGAGTCCATTTTACATGCTTGAATAGTTGATCGACATCTACAAATCCTAAGCTTTCCAATGGTTCTTTCAAATCTTCATTTGGAACCTAGGAAGATAGTCAAATATTTCCTACAAGATTAGGCATCATTCTTTCAAAAATGCCGATGCATTTTTGATCGCTAACAGATCCGACACTGATCCACCTCATCACTGGATTGAGAATGCAGGGACCAGACCCTCACCATTTCTATCCATGGAAGGTTGTAGATCTCTCCATGGTGCAGCGAATAAAGGAAGCCTATGGCAATGTGGAGAAGGGGAAGCGAGGCTACAAGTTATCCTCCATCCAGGATGGCACAATGCACCTAGAATGTCAGCTGATAGTGGGAAAGATCGTTAGAAAGAACTGTTGGATCATGTTGTCATTGATGCCAATGGTTTGATTGATTGATATTTAGTGATTGATTAATGCCAAAGGATTGATTGATTGATGATTTATGTCAAATGTAATATGTATTGTCCTTGATGAGATTAGATATATGTCAAGTATATGATGTATATGATGTCATGCATAGATGAAGATGGATCAATGAGTTGTCATTGATACATGATGCAAAGATGAATATGGTTCAATGTGGTTTATTTGATATATGATGCATAGTTAGATTAATCATTATAGTCTTATCATGGTTGATAAGGTGAAAAAATAGATGAACTCCAAAGTGGTTCCCTTATGGTGAAATCCCTCATGGGAAGACGCTTTACGGTTGAGTTATCCTAGAAGAATGGTTGGAGGACCCATTCTTGAGTGTGGAATAATTAGATGAAGATTAGTGAATTTGTCAATGAAACTATCCTAGATGGATAGTGCTTGTCATTCCATTTCTGGTGGTATGTGGAACGTCACATAACTCCTCACAGTTAGAGAGTTATGGCCATGAGAAGTTGGAGAACCTAGGTTTGGGTAATGGACCGAAGTTTGTTTGATGGATAATGGTATGAGTTTTGATATATTTTTAGGTAAGACTATTCTATATGGATAGTACATGTCATGCCATTTCTGGTGGTATGTGGAACGTCACATAACTCCTCATGGTTTGAGAGTTATGGCCTTACAAAGTTGGAGGACCCTCATATGTTAGCTTGAAGGCCCAAAAGGTCAAATAAGTCAAAGAGATTGCAAAGAATAAATTATTATTTAAATGCTAAAGTAAAGTGACAAGGTCAAGAAGGATTATTTAAATAATAAAGTAAAGTGAAGAAATCAAAGAAGATGATTTAAATGATAAAGTTAGGTGAAAAAGTCAAGAAGGAATATTTAAATGATAAGGTAATGGAGAAATTTCTAATTATGGAAAGTGGTTAACCCTTAAAATGAGGAAAATAGGCTTGAATGGGTTCAGTGACCTAGAAATGGGTTAAATGACCTAGAAGATGGAGAGTATAAATAAGAGGAAAGACTCTCTCATTTCACATTACACTTGAGAATATTGAAGATATATAAGTGACTAAGGTGACCAAAGGATATCTAAGCCGAATTTCAGAGGGAAGGTGAAGAAAAGAGGGCCAAAATTCAAGGGAGGATAAATTCTTTTGATGATGCTTTCTAAGGTATGTTATTTACAGGTCATCTCACCATTTTCACAATAATTGTTTTTCTATAATTATTCAGACTGTGATATTGATATGACATCGAGGAAACATATCTAGGTATATGTGGTAAACAATTCATCTTGTGGGTCATTTTATTTTTGGAGATACACTCTGTGGAAAATAGGGTTTGTGGCTAGTCTTGAAACTAGTCTAAAACAGGTGTTTTAGGTAACAACATCATAACTTTTTCATAACAGATCCAAATTCATCAATACCAAGTTTTTTGGTTAGATTAAAGTCAGTAGTATGTTGTGTAATAGTTTTAGAGTGATTTAGAAAACATTCTGTGCGGGGCATGCTCTACAATGTCTCTCTCTAGAATAAGACAAAATTCAGCAAGGTATGCCATTTTTGCTATAAATCCTTTTATGAGAGGTTCCAAGTAGTGAAACATGGAGGAATTTCATAAAACACATTGAAGAACATTGTATATCAACTTCATATCTTTATTCATTATAGGTACATAGTTATGATTATTTCAAGTTAGGGTTGCTAAGTAATCCAAAACTAGTCATGGTTGAGACAAGCAGTTGATGAGTTGGCACATACATGAGGTGTATAGTTGATGATGTTGGTACATATTGATGAGTCATTGTTGATGAGTAGTTGACACGTGATTGGTATATACTTGGCACATGGTTGGATGCACTTGTTTATGGTACATGTTGATTACAGATTGTTTGGTATAGGTTGGTGCATGGTTGATGCACTTTTTTATGGTACAGACTGATATTTGTTGAGGATTTTTGCCTCATCTCAGTTGGTGATGAGGGTGTAATATGAGTTTTGCATTATAGAGGTGGTTCTCTTGTAGAGTTGCAATCTATTTAGTTGTTGTTGAAAAACCCCAAGGATTGTAGTACGTAATAAAAAGAAAATTGTTCATACATCTTGTGTTATTTGTGTTCCTTGTGGTGATGAATTGTTGATGATATATTGCTGATATATGTTGCTTATATGTGTTCACATCTAACTGGTTATAAATGACAACAAGAAGTAATGAGTTAATGGTTATAATTTACTAAGGAGTTTTGTGTAAGAGGGAAGTTTTGGGAAAAAGAGCCGTACACTATTCACCCCCCCTCTCAGTGTAGTCAGTGTGTCCAACAAGAACCATCCTACTAAAGTCATAGAATTTGTAGTCAACCTCACAGGGAAATGTGTCGAAGGAATGTAGATGAACTGGGTGAGTTACCTCATCAATGAGTTGGAGAAGGAATACCCTGAAGTGCAAGACCAAGGCTACGAATTTCACTTCACTTGGTTGTTGATTCTAATAACATTTGTCGCTTGGGAGATGCCACAGGGAGAGAAAATACCAGAATTCAATCCATTAGAACCATTGGCCATGAGGTTCACCATATTTTGGTATATGAATGATATGGCGAAGCAATGGTAGTCGAATGTTTTTTTCCACACCTACTACCTACAGTTGAAGAACACCATTGAATCCTTCCCCCGAATGACACCAGATACACATCACTGATACATGCCACTAGTAAAGTTCCATGCAGACCGACACTTCATCTACATCATCGCATGCGGGGGTGAAAGTAAGGAGGAGCTACAGTCTTACCACAAGTTGAATGAGGAAGACATGGAAGAGATCATTAAGGAATGGCCAACAAAATTCCTTATACTAGTGTAGGATGCAAAACTGTCCGACCCTGATATCATCGGAATTCCATTAGTCACCCAGGTCAAACATGATGGACAAAGTAGTGCAATGAAAAATAAGAAAAATAAGGAAGTGCATGACATAGAAAGTGAGGAGAAGGATAGTGCATCAGAGGAAATTTCACTTGAGTCACCTGCAGAATGAGGAGAAGATGAAGTGAACCAAAAGGAGGAAGGAGAAGAAGAAAATAAAGACAAAGGAGAAACTACACCGCCGAAGGATCCCCTCACCACAACAAAAGCATCACATAAGATGAAGGTTTCCCTGGAGAAACCTTCACCCAGAAAGAAGGCTCACACCAATAAGCCTCAGTCACATAATTTTCTCACAGTGGACGAAATTGAACTCATCATCATAGCTATAGAATACGCTTAAGAAGATATGTTGCAAAAACATGGAGTAAAGAAGGAGTCTATGTACGACAAAATAGAGAAATAACTTAGAGACATTCAACAAGCTATCCATTCGAGCCACACAGTGCCTACTGTGCCAACCTCAAAAGAAAATGTAGAATTGGGGGATGATCCCACCTAGTTGTGAAGGTTAGCAGATATGACAGAGGTTTGAAGTTTTCGAGCCCAAGAGGAAAAGGAGCAGGCCACAAAGGCCTTAAAGAAAGAAAAGGAGGAGGTCCTAGAGGAAATTCGAGTTGCACAGAAGGAGAAAAGTGAAATTTAGGAAAAGTTTGAGAAGAACAATGCAAAGATAAAGGAAGAAAAATACCAACTGCTCTCAAAGCATATTGCAGTGAAAGAGGCAGTAACTAGAGCACTTCGCTCTGTGTCGGCCTTGGCACAGGAGGAACCTGATTCAACATAGATGCAAGTGGGGAAGCTCACTAAGGCCATCCAACAACTTCAAGCATGAGTCACAGAGTTATAACTTGAAGCAGTGCCGAGAACTCCAAAAGAAGTGTGGGATCCTAGGGAAGAAGCTTCCATGAGCGTAGTAGAAATAATTGAGGCTTTGGCTTCAGAATGTCAGCAACTAAGAAACCAGAGTGCATAGACCTATGAGCAGCTTGCAGAAGACCCATAGCTGAAGATATTGGAAGCACAACTCCAGGAGGTGAAGCAACAGGTTTCCACTATGCAAGCACAGATGAAGCTTCTTACTGCAATTGAGAAAATGAAGAGGTCGTAGGAGCAATGCATAGTTCAACAACAGGTCACTACCATCTAGATTTGAGTTACGGAGGTGACACAGAGACTCCATATGGTGTAGGACAAATCCTACACACTTTTTGAAGAGATTGAAGGACAAGCCTCACAGTTGGAACAAGTGGTAGCAATAGTAGAATAGTGCCTGGAAGGGCCTATCACCGAGCACATAATTCATTAGTTCGCTGAGAAGGAGGCTCTAGCGAAGAAGCAAGTCGAGGTAGATCAAGCTAATCTTGAGATCTTCAAAGTAGAGTTTCCCAGATTAGAGTGACTCGAGATGAGTCACAGGTGAGTGTTGGGGGCATGTTGGCCCTCGACCAAGTTTTGAGGAAACATTGGTCATGTTTGACCATTTTTGGGACTTTGATAGGCTAGTTGAAGATGAAACGCCTTGGTGAAGAAGAGATCACAGGATATCACCCATATTGTAGGATTTTTGGGATTTTAGGGTTTATGTAATAGGTATGGGATGTCAGCCCATGGTTTTACCCATGTTTTAGGCCTTTTTGTAATGTATAAGTAAGTAGCTAGGAAAATTTTGTCATTCAGTCAGTTTTGAAGAGAATTGGCTTAGTGCATGACTAGAGTATGTTAAGACTTGCAGAGATAAGTGCAAGTGATTGTAAAAGGATTTATGCACAAACTGTGTAAGGATTTATGCCCTGATTCGTGGAAGGAGGATCTTGCAAGGTGCACGCTATTCAACAACACATGTATTCCAATAGAGGATGAACACCTTCAATAACCACTCACATAACCAGATCAAAGATCAACACACCGATGTTTTCACGTGGTAAAAATCCTATGGGGAAACATCCATGACCCCAACTAACGCAGCCACTTGGAGAAGTTTATTAATGCAAATAAAAGGATTACAGAGAGATTTTACAAGAGAGTTTCTCACAATCGATCATCGACAAATGACCCGCCATGATATTTAAATAGAGATCATGGACCAATCGGGTGTTAAGCCAAAGGTCAATGTCCATTAAGATCAAGGAGAGTATGAATCGTCAGATCACTCTATGTCAGGAACATATCCTGACCGTCATATTTCCTAACTACAAATGCATACTAATGCATACTAAAGAAACACACTAGAAAACACAATTTTACCTAACAACACAATAGACCAAGTAGATCTTACTAACTCCTAAGTGTCTAAATATCCTAACATCCCCCCTTAAGAACAACTTGGGATAGGATTGAAGTATTTACAATAGTGATACAATAGGAGAAGGAAGGAGGCATTAGAGCCTATCCTCCCTTAATGACAACTTTTTGAACTCCTAACATAGATCGAAGTTTGGAAAAATTCGCTTCTGTAAGAGACTTTGTGAAAATGTCTACAACTTGATCTTCTATAGGGAAAAAGAGCACTTCAATAACTTGATCATGAATGACATTTCTGATGAAGTGCATGTGTATCTCGATGTGTTTTCTATGCTGATGTTGAGCTGGGTATTTGGCGAGCTTGATGACACTCTTATTGTCACACCAAAGGCTGGTCAGATGCTGGTGCTAGAATCCAAACTCTGAAAGGATCTGTTGAAGCCACAAAGCTTTCTGACTTACATTTACCGTTGCTCGGTACTCTGCTTCTAATGAAGAAAGTGAAATAGCCTGTTGTTTCTTACAGGCCCAAGCGACAGGTCCTGAACCAAGGCTGAAAACATAACCTGCAATAGACTTTTGATCATCAGGGTCACCGACCCAATCTAAATCAGTGAAACCAACCAATAAAGGAGTCCCCCCTGAGATGTAATGTATCCCAAACTGATATGTAATGTACCATGAACATAGAGAAGTATCCTTTTAGTTGCTTTCCAATGGCTTTCATGGGGTGTTTTCATATATTGGGCAACAAGAACAACAACAAAAGAAAGATAAGGATGAGTATGGGTCAAGTATAAGAGGATACCAACTAACCAACGGTACAGGGTGGCATCAACTTCAATATAAGTACAGGTGGTAGAAAGATTGATTCCAGACTAGAAAGGAGAAGGGGTTGGTTTACAATCATCCATGTGAAAGAGACGAAGAAGGTCACAAGCATACTTAGACTGGGAGAGAAAAATTCCTTCATTGGTTTGCAAGTCTTGGAGGCCAAGGAAATAGTGCAAAAATCCTAAGTATGTCATTTCAAATTTCTTCTTAAGGCTAGTTTTCACATGGTTTAAAATTTTTGAGTCACTACTAGTAAGGATAAGGTCATCAACATAAAGTACAAGGATTACGAGATGGCTTCCTACTTTCTTGGTATAGACATTAGGATCAGAATGGCATATAGAGAATCCAATGGCAATAAGAAAGCTATCCATTTTGGCATACCAAGCTCGGGGAGCTTGCTTGAGACCATAAAGATATTTATTGAGGAGACAAACAAGGCTAGAGTCATTCTAGACATAGCCAGGAGGTTGTTCCATGTAGATTTCTTCTTGCAAATCTCCATGCAAGAAGGTGGATTTAACATCCATTTGATGGACCTCCCATTTATGTGAGGAAACAAGGGCAAGAACAAGGCGAATGGAATTCATTTTNAACTAACCGAGCCTTGTGTCTTTCAACACTTCCATCTAATGCATACTTATTTATGTAGACCCATTTTCATCTAACAAGTTTTCTTACTTTTGGAAGAGGTATAAGATCCCAAGTATCATTTGCCATTAAATAACGATACTCTTCATTTATTGCTGTATCACAATCTAGATGACTTGAAGCTTCTGCAAATGTCTCTGGATCATGAGTTTCTGAAACTTGAGACAAAAGAGAAGAGGCTCGCTAGAACTGTGAACGTGTCCGAAACTGATCTGAAGGATCACCGAAAATATCACCAGTTGCTTCTCGTGTTGAACGGACCCATCTAGGAAGCAATGGAGCTGGTGCTGGTTCAGGTTCAAAGGACTCATCTGGAGGAGGGTGAGCAGGTGGAGGTGGATTTACATCCTCACTATCATCATTTGAAGAAGAAACCAGATCATAAGAAGGCACAAACGCCAAAGATGGCTCGCAGGCCGAAGAAGGCATAATCACCGAATTGGGCTCACAGGCCAAGATATTTTCATCAAATTTAACATCTCTTATAATAATAATTTCATTACAATGTGATTGAAGAAGTCTGTAACCTTTGACATCTTCAGAATAACTAACAAATATACACTTCTCACTCTTAGGCTGCAATTCTTTGCTTTTCTCATCAGGAATGTGAGCCCATGCTATATTTCCAAATACATGGAAGTGAATTACATTTGGTTTAATTTTAGTCCAAGATTCTTCCGGTGTTATATTTTTAAGAGCCTTTGTGGGAGTGCGATTTACTATGTAATTTGCACAGTTGATGGCTTCCACCCAATACTTTAGAGTTAATCCCTTAGATTTGATCATACAATCAACCATTTCTTTTATTGTTCGGTTCTTTCTCTCAGCAACACCATTTTGTTGTGGTGTATATGGAACAATGTGTTGCATTTGGATTCCCTGTGTAGTGCTGTAGCTTGTAAAATTATTGTTCACATATTCGCCTCCATTATCTGTTCTTAAACTTTGAATTTGTTGTCCAGATTGCTTTTCTACAAGGGCCTTGTAGGCCAAAAACTTGTCAAAACCTTCCCTCTTGAGTTTTAAGAAGTAAANCTCTTCACCATCACTCTCTTTATATCTGCTGCAAACTTTTAGTTCCTGCAAATCTTGAAACTGTAGGGTGCCCTCATGATCTTCTGCAAATCTGAAAATGTCACTTGCTGATTTATCAATCTACTCAACATCTTGAAAGTTTTCAAAGGGAACAATTTGATCTGCATAACAATCTAAGATAGTGGATGCATTTGGTATATTGTTTAAAGCATCACTAAGGTTATCATAGTGTGGATCATTGATCTCTTGATCATGATGAAGAGTATCTTCTGCTGCAACAAAGTCTTCACGAATGTTGGGATCTTTATACAGCAAATTGAACTCATGACAACATTCAGGAAATAGAAAGTCATCTGAAAATATGCCTTTACAAAACACATGGAAGGAAGCATGAAAATCAACTAAAGAACTGATACTAGTAATAGGCAGAGACTGGTACCAATCACGAGCAATCCCTTCTAATGAAAAACAAAATAGCCAGATCTGAACATCCTCATGCACAACTTGCAACCGATGCATGTAATCATGAAAGTCCAGCAAATGTTCAGCTGGCACTTCCCACTCTTCTCCTTGAAATCTGGGAATACTATTTTCCCATTCATCTCTACTAGGTACTGGATTAGGGAAACCAACAATTTTTGAAAAATCACAGAACGCATACCTCTTAGCAAAGATCTAGTTCATGTCATACCAGTGGAGTCACCAACAATTTTCTGAACAATGGAGTCGCCACTGAATTCATCCTTCATGGAGTTGCCATATATATAATTACAACCAAATGATGTCCAAGCTTTGTCTATCATCAAAGCTAGATCTTTTCGTCTCCCAAGGAAGTTGGGCTTCAATCTCCTCTCCCTGGCAATGGTGCCAATTTGTTATCACTCCAAGAAACTTCTTAGGGTTGTAGACTAAGGATGCTCGATAACTTTAAAAATAATGTGAAGGTATGCTTGGAACAATGGGGTCTTTAATGATCAATGTAATAGACAACTCATGATACATCTAAAGAAACAGTGCTTTCAGGAAACAATAATCAGATCAAGTAATTTGAAAGGAGAGGATGAAAAACACTAATCTTGATTGCCAAATACAACTGGATGTAGGGCTTAATGCAAGATAGAAAGAAATCCTTCACTTCAAGTCTATGAGCTCAATAACGAGATAAAAGTCTTCATAAGCTAAGATAAACTGAAATAAAGTATAGAAAGGGAAACATGGATATTTTTGATATTGAAAGCGAAAGGAGACTGTAATTTTATTATGTAAATAAGAGTCTATACAGTAGCACAAAATATATTCCCAGTTTGAACCCTTTCCTTTGTCTTCTTTCAGTAGCTTTATAGCTTTACAATGTAATGATCAGATCCTAAAACTATGGATCTATCTTTCTAAAAACAGTAAATAGAAACTGTATATACATAGTAGTAGGAAAAGGTCCTTAGAATAAGGAAAATCCCTGTATTCTAGTCTTCAAAATGTGTTGAACAGTTGATGATGTGGAGATCAGCCTTCCAAGGCTCTTTGGCTTGTTATCCTGAATATCGAAATCGAGTTGGATGATGTGTCATTTGATCCCTATCATTTTTCCCTTGAAAAAGACCAAATCTAGTCAAAAAATTCCCTTTTGACTTTCATCTCCAAGAATGGCCTTTAGATTTTGATTTGATAATTCATAACCATCTTATTGAAGAAGATTTCATACCAATCCAACTCAAAAATCTCGAATCTGAGCAAGAATTCAGTTTTTCTGGCTGTGATAGGCTTTCACCAGCTAATTTACCCGAAAATCCACTCCTTAGCTGGTGAAAGGCGGAGCTTTCACCAGCTAACTAGCAAAATTCAAGACGAGTTAGCTGGTGAAAGCGCAGATTTTTTTAAAATCAAATTTATCAGTCATGGAGAGTTTGTTTTGCATGCTTGAATAGTCGATCGACATCTACAAATCCTAATATTTCCAATGGTGCTTTCAAATCTACATTTGGATCCCAAGAAGGTAGTCAAATATTCCCTACAAGATTAGGCCTCATTCTTTCAAAAATGCCAGTGCATTTTTTATCGCTAACACCCGTCACGTGTTCTCCTCAAATCAATGGCTCTAGTCTACTTCGGGGCTTAGACACTTTCTACCAAGACCAAATCGACGGTCCTTGGCACCCTTCTTGATCAACAATTGAGATTCACTTCAGGTCTTTAACGCTTTCACTCTCTGCTCTTTTCCAGAGTATTTCGTACCCAGAGTCTTGGATCTAACGCCACACTTCCACCTCAAATCAACGGTTCTCGTTCACTTTGGGACTTCGGCCTGCGGGAGTTTCAACTCCTCTATGCTCTCTTTCTCCTAGAGTGTTTTACCTAGATTCCACAATCTAACAACGCATGTCTCCCCTTTGATCGGACGGATTCTATCCACTTTGGCACTTCGACTCTCTCGACTTCGACGATTTCACTTTCTCCTTACTCGCAAAACTTCTGGAGTAATTTCTCCTGAAGTTATGGATCTTCCACCACCCGTCCCTCTTGACGATGGATGGTCCTTGGTCTCTTCATGACCTCGACGAATCCTCACTTCTATGTTCACGTAGAGACTTAATGTTCGTGCGCTTTACCCAGATCCAATGGTCTGGAATGATCCTGCTCCCTCCTGGATGGATCGTATCCGGTGATTCGTGAAACCTTCAGAACTATCCTCCCTTTGAATATTTCTCCCGCTATGTCTCTTGAGATTTATCCCTCCTTCTGTCCCTTTAACTCTTTACAGAGTTACTTCGACACTTAGTCAAATTTTTATCCTGTGCACTCCTTGCAACAGATTCTTATGAAAGAGTTGGGCTCTTGCAGATGACTGTGCATGCCTTGAAATAGTCACTTTGCACTCTTTGCAAAGGGAAATTTCACGCTACCTCTTTTCAGCCTCTGATTCGAAACAGACTCTGTCAACGCACTCCTTGCGGATTGTGTGCACACCTTACACAGGCTCAGCAAAGAGATACAATTGGAACTTATCCAGACATCTCACAATTTCATATATTTGTAACGAAATTCATTCATTCATGAAAACAACAATAACAAGGAATTGCAAACAGTAACAACACCATGCATTGGATCAATTTTTCCACTAGCAAATTTGGGTCATTTTGCGATGGCTATTTCGACGCTCTTGCGACGTTATGTCGTGGATATTGCGACGAATATTGAGTATCCAAAACGTTGCTTCACGTGATGTGGCACATGCAACGTACCTGGATTAACGTCGCAAGAGAGATGACAATAGGGAAGTTTTCACGATTGTGACAAATAAGAAATATCGTCGCCAAAACGACTAAGTAAAGAAATCGTCGAAAGAGCGACAAAATAGGGAAATCGTCACAAATGAGATAATGTAGAGCTATCATCACAAGAGAAACAATAAAGAGAGCTCGTCGCACACTCGACAATATTGGCAAAGTAAGGAAAACGTTTGTGACGAATCAACTTTCGAAGGGGTCGTCGCAAGAGCGACTAAAACAGGGCATATTGCGATGAAATTGCTATACAATTTTCGTAATTTGTATAGCAAGTTCGTCGCAAGATTTGTATAGGTCATTGTAATTGCGATGAAAACAGGGTATATTGCCACAAAATTTCTATACAATTTTCGTGATTTGTATAGCAAGTGCATCGTAAGATTTGTATAGGTCATCACAATTGTGACAAAAACAAGGTATATTTCCATGAAATTGCTATACAATTTTCCGTGATTTGTATAGAAAGTGTGTTGCAAGATTTCTATGGTGCATTGAAATTGAGATGACAACAATTTATTTAAAAAAAAAAAAAAATTATTTTTGAGCAAAACAAATTAAAATTTTATTTTTGAGGAAAAAAAATAAAATTTGATTTTTGAGCCAATTATAGAAGGTGCTATGATTTCACACTAAATAGGTCATCCAAGTGAAGTTGTTGGTTGGTTGGTTGAGTCAGTTGACTGAATCGACTGTTCAAACTAACTATATTCTTAAAACAATTACACAATTATATCAAAAAGCAATACTCTAACTTAGATTTACATATTTAACATCTTCGTGGCCTCAAAGCCTTCTTTGTCCTAAAAAGGTGAGGAAAAATAAATACTCAAACCTTCCAAAGAAATTATTGCTTTGTTGTTCAAATAAACTCTGATGGCCTTATATATGATTTTATATTTACTAATGGGTTATACATTTTCATATGGTGTCATTAAATACCTTCTTAAAAACACATGATTGAGGTGTTTCTATCTAAATTTCTGATGTTACCGCTTAAACTCTTGCCAAAGGAAAGTCCTACCCTACGAGGGAGAGCTTGAGGAAATAGATAGGGAAGCTGCCCACTATCACCTTAGTGCCCTTGCCTCTACATTTCTAGGCCAAGGTTTCTAACATAAGGAGGGTTTTCCAGTCCTATCATTGCATTTCTAGATAGGTGAGGACAATGACTTTGTTTGACTTGGGTTGACGTATCTAAACTGATGCTTCAAGAAAAGTAAGAGAATAAAATGCTCAATGAATTCTTGGAAGGAAAACACTTACATTATTCAACACAACACACCAATGAACCATTACTCATAATTAGTGATCAAGCAATATACAATGTTCAAGGTGAAATTTTCTAAGTAAAAAGTATATATTCATTCACAAGATAGTCGTCATTTAGCAAATTTCATATGTGCAAGAAGTGAAGCATGAACAAGTACTTATGAAACATTTAAACATGAAATTGGGTCATTATGATAGAAATGAAATAGAGCATCATTGTAACAAGTTCATAACCAATATAAGTTTGCATCCATTCAATAAGTATATGCCATGAAACACATGAAGTGTCACTATTGTAAAGAGAGAATAAGGCAACAAGCTCAATGTAATAACTTTAGAAGAAATACAATGCTACCAGGTTAGCAAATTTCATTATTATATGTCAAGGAAAAAAAATTATATCATTAACCAAACTTATCATTCATTCATCAACACTCAGAAATTAATCTGTTTTTCATCATACAATATAGATCAATTCTTTGGAACCATGATTGTAGCATGAATCAACTCTCTCAACTAGCAAACAATATAAATGTTGCACTGTTTGGGTAGATTGTTTGAGGTGGTTAGGGTAGGAATGTATCATGGTCAACCAACCAAGACAAAATACATGCAAACACCACAAAAAAAATATGGTTAACAAACCTTCATACAATAGTGAAATGAGGCAACAATTGGACTAATTACAAGGTCCTTTGGAATTCCTTAACATATTTTGGCTTCTTTGGGATGTGGAAAACAAGGTGTCATAAAAACATTGCAAGAAATAAATACTTTAATCACCATTGAAAGTGGAATACTTCTGCAGTTTTATGACAGTCATGGATAGAGTTTTGGATAACACATAGGAGGTAATGTCAAGGCTTGAAACTAGGTAATTTATCTCTCTTCAAAGTCGTTTGGACACATATGGAAATGAATATAATGAAATCCTCGAAACATTGGAAAAAGAGGAGGGTTACTGTTGGCCCTTGGGTATGGAATCAAGCGAAGATCAAGGAAGAAGAGGTAAAATGCGAACTTAATGGGAGACACAGTGACTGTTACTGGGTCGAAGTAAGAAAAAGAGAAGAAAAGAAGGAGCGAAGCCCAAGAAATCTAGTTCTTGGATGAGGAGATCAAGAATGATAGATAAGCAAGGTATATGGATCAAGCACAACTCAGATAGTGAGAAAATCCACCGTTAACACCGTGTGAGAAGATAGGAGAGACAGGATGGCAAAGCCCAGGAAAAGAGGGTCAAGTTGACCTAGGGTTTTAGACACCTAGGGTTTGTATATCTAGGGTTTTGACACCTAGTTCTTGACCTAAGGCTGACTGTGAGGGACTATATTGTATAAATAGAGGTCGAGAGGACCTAGGTTGGGTCGGTACTGTTGTTGAGAATTGTTATTGATTGTTTTTCATTGAGAGAATATTGCATTGTGAGTGAGAGAAGTGATGAGAGTAAGAGCCTTATGGCATTGTAAGATCTTCAGCTGGGTGCAAAGATCAAGTCCTGCAGTTGGGTGCACAGGAGGGGGGAGAGAAGGAGAGAAGAAGAAGGAGATATGCTAGCAAAGAGCACAGACAAGAACTGTAAGCTTTACCTTAATATATCATAAGAATAGTTCTATGGACGTATCCCCAGGGAGAGGGTGAACCATGTATATCTGGTGTCATGTGTGTGTGATTGATGCTTTATCTTTGTCTTTGATATACTGTTATTGCATTATTGTATTAGATTAGATATATAGAATGTGGAGTAGATTTTAGTGATAAGTGAGCTCCGTATATTGCACTATATTGTGTTAATATCCACTTGATATTCCCCTGGTTGTAGACATCTCTATCCTGCAACCCCCTATAGCTACTTCGGGTGAGACTGCATCTGCTTTGCAGGTGTTGTCGAAAGGGCTAGTAGTTAGGGATTGTTGGTGTGCTCTTGGAGTGAACCTTGGGTCTGCCCCTGTGCCAACAAATGGTTCTATTTTCGGGACGAGAATCTTCGTGAGGGAATGTCAAGGTGGTTCCCATCGAAGACAAAGATTCAAAATTAGATAGAAGATCAAGAGAGGGAATTCGTTGAAGCCCAAAACAAGAACCCTAAGCTGAGTACTAAAGATTGGCTACAAAGATACATTTTCATCGACATCCACAAGATCTTCTTTGGAGGAATCCATCAGGAGTTTTTTGAGTGGTTGGCTAGGTTATCTGATACCTAGTTCGAGATCAGATCTATATCCCCTATGGTTTGGACATTGACATTGATCCAGAAGGTTAAAAGAGTCGACAACACTGTATCTAGAGAAATATATCATTGGTTTGATAGTACCATTGGAGGGTATATCACCGAATTTGTTGTCAACAAAGTAGATTCATATAGCCAAGTCGAGAGATACTTTTTCAAAGGACCCAAAGGGAATTTTTTGCATTTTCTGAAGTTAAGAATGAAGATGATCTTGCATGAGAAGAACATTCTAAAGATACAGTAGATTGGTTGAAGCTAGAAAAGATAATGTTCAAAAATTCAGACAGCGACAGTGACACAGAAGCTGGACATACGTGCAATGGGAGAGTGTTTAGAGGGGTTCACCTTGAGAACTTGTTCAAGCAAAAATACGAAGAAGAAGGTTTCTACAGTGGGGAAGAGGCAGATCTAACAAACAAAGAATGTCCAGAACCCTCTAGGCCAGAGGAAGGAGCAACTGAAGAACTTTGCCAGGATGAGCCAGAAAACTCAGGAACTGCGTAGACTGTTGAAGTAAGTATCATTAACCCTTTTGTTGTTTCAACAACACTAGGCAATCAAATTCATCAGAGTCCTCAAAGTGTTACTACTAGCAAGCATCTACTCAGACAGGAAACCTAGGTATATCTATGGTAGATGAGATGAGGTTCCCTATCTTTAGAGGGGATGGATCTGAAGACCCAGATCAACATTGGTTCCTATGTGAAGCTGTGTGGAATATTAAGAATGTCACTGATGAGGCCATCGAAAGAACCTAGTTCAACACTACTCTTAGAGATCGCACACGGAGATGGTACATGAAGCTTGTCCAAAGACTTGCACAACCCCGACCATTGAATGAGATAAAGAACGCGCTGATTGTAGAATTCAAGAAACCCAACTTGGAGTCATAATGTATTGTAGAGCAGAAGGAGATGAAACAAAAGGTTTCCGAACCTGTCTAGGAATTCGATCAGAGATTCAAGACCTTAACAGGCCGATTAACTTTTAAGATCCCAAATGAACAGAACAAAGAATGGTTCATCATTGCACTGTTACCACACATTAGAGTTCCTCTGATTAAATAGAAAATTGATTCACAGTCTGAGGCACTGGAGATCGCCATGAAGCTTGAATCAACCCCTATGGGAGAATCCAGCTCAGGTATGAGCCAGATCTTGAGCCAACTGACCAGTTTGTCTTTATAGGTCGAAGACATAAAGAAGGATAAGGGAAAGGACAAAAGAGAAGACATCAGGTGTGTCAGATGCAGATCATAGGGCCATGATAAGGAACACTGCCCTGAATTTCATGAATATTTGTCCTCAGGAGTTCCGAGCCCCTTGAAGCAAGTCACATTTCCCTGGTGTGAAGTATGCAGAAACCGACATCGCCCTGGTGAGTGTTATTACATGCAGAAGTATGCTCAGACAACTACAAACCTATATTTCACCTTCTGTAAGTCAGTAGGGAATGACGATAGAGACTATAGGACATATGACCTCATGCATGAAAGTTCAATAGATGTATACAAGATCCAAGGAGAAGTACAACAAGAAGTTAACAATACACAGTACAACTCCCTGGGAAGAGAAAACTTCAATCCTCACAGTGGATACAAAGGAAGAGGACGAGGAGGAGGAATGGGTTAAGGCCGAGGACAAATAATTTGTTATAACTGCACACATCTAGGAAATCTAGCAAGGGATTGTTAGAACCCTTGTACTAGTAGTTATTGCAATTCTTTTGAGCATGTTATAGAAGATTGCCCTATGCTGATGGCTAAGCTTTAGGAAAGACGAGGACCTCAACAAAACCCACAAGTGCATTTGATATATGTTGAACCTCACGTATAATACCTGAGAGTCATTGTTATTACTCGAGGAGGCGCTGTTACAGGATAAGATAGAGTGACCCAGGGAAAGACTATAGAAGACTCAGGAGTCAGAAAAACTGTGGAGAAGACTCAAAATTTTGATGCCAAGAAATAAAGACGAACATTTTAAGATGGAAGGAAATAGTTCAGAAGAGATCAAGGCTCATCATCAAGAACATGGACAGAAGTAAGATAATATAGAATGCCACCGGTATTCGATCAGTCTTCTTTGTCGAGAGAGGGAAAAGAGGTAAGCAAGCTCATGGAATTTCTATATACTTGTATTAAGATCATCCAGGATTAAAACGCTATAAGGGAACTTCATAATTTAATCAAGCAATATGAGCTAGGAAAGATAGATGCCTTGTTGAATAGGGAAATACACCAAATTGGGAAAAGGAGAAGGACAAATAAAGAATTACACTTGAATTCTTAGATAGGAGAGTATGACATAGACTATGTGGTCCTCGACTTAGGGTCGGAGGTTAATGTCATGACAAAGCAAACTTGGGCACTGATGGGAAAACCGAAGTTAGTCTATTCCCCTATAAGGCTTAGAATGGCTAATCAACAAGCTTTCAATCCATTTGGACGATTGGAGCATGTCCTTGTGGACATCGACGGAGTGAGGACCTTTGCAGATTTTGAGGTCATTGAAATTGTTGATGACAGTTACCCTTACCCGGTGCTGTTAGGAATTGATTGGGCCTTCAACAACTCTCCTGTTGTTGATTTGAAAAAGATATGTATGAAATTTGAAAGAGACGGCCTAAGGGTCATTTCACCTTTAGATATAGATGAAGGTCAGATATACACAGAACCCATCAGAGAAGAAGACCACGCATATGAATTGGAGAATATCTACAAACTAATAGCCAAAAAACAAGATTACATTAATCCTACGACTGATGGGAATCTCAGCTGGAGAAGTGACAGTGTATGCTAATCAGACTGAGAAGAAGCATTGGAAAATTGGAAAAATCAGATATATGAAGTATCCACAAGAAGGTGTGCCAGGATGACCAGAGAAGTTCACTCAATTGGTACAACGATGAGCAACTTACCCACCTTTGATGGTTTGAATCCATTAGAGACCTTATTGTTGGACTTTGAAGCAAGTGTACCAACACAAAAAAGACTGTTGGCAATGGATGAGGCCCTGAAAGTTACACCAACAAGATGGTGGGGGATGCACAAAATCAATATTACAGACTGGACAATATGTCGAACCTTGATGATAGCGCGGTTCTCAGCACAAGAAGTAAGCTGTGAAGTAAGGTATATCGGTCGAAGTTTCCCAAAGGACCATCTGCGAAGCTGTGAAGAAGCCTGAAGTGATATTCCACAAGAGCAAAGGGTGCACAAATTCATCAACACACTGGACACCAAAACTATCAACTGGTACCTTCAAGCGGAGCTACGCCTCATCACCACATATTGGAAAGGTATGAATCAAAATTTTGTAACTTCATTTCTATTTGCAAGTCAATATCCTTCAATAGACCAGACACTACAGATTGTGAGACATAAAGTGTTTGAAGAAGAATCTAGCCTCCCTTTGGAACAAGAAGAGGACGAGTGGATTGCGCCTCTCCAGAAACTGCAGGGCTGTTACAACATTACTGCAGATGATGATGATGATCCAAGGAAGGTCAACATCACTGAGATGGAAGGCCAAGGAGATGTGAAAGGACCAGGAATTGAGCTACCATTTATTGGTTAGCCAATAAATATTACAAAATTCAATATTGGGACAGAGGAAACACCGAAGCTTGCCAATGTCAGAGATTATTGGGATGCTGCTACCATTGACAAGATTACAGAGTTGTTGCATGAATATCAAGACTTGTTTCCGACCAAGTTCACTGATATGAAGGGCATCAAGGGACCTAATGAGATACTAAGAATATGTGTTATGGAGGTAGAACACCCACTGATCCTCGCAGAAGATCATGAAGGCATCTCAGGAGGACATTATGCAGGGAAAGCAACTGCGCAGAAGGTTCTGCGAGCTGGCCTTTGGTGGCCTAACTTACAAAGAGATGCTAAGGATTATGCTAGAGCCTGTGATGTGTGCTAGAGAGTTAGGAGACCATCCAAAAGAGATGAAATTCCATTAGCACCACAGATGAACCTACAAGCATTCGAAAAATGGGCCATTGACTTTGTGGGACCTATCAACCCACTAGGGAAGTGCACAGGAGCAAGGTATATCATTACTGTGACTGAATACTTAACCAGATGGGTCGAAGCCAGAGTAGTTAAGGATTGTAGTGCAACTACAGCTGCACAATTTATATTTGATGACATAATAACTAGGTTTGGATGCCCCAAGATCCTTATGAGTGACCAAGGCACACACTTCATCAATCAAACAGTTGAAGCATTGACTAAGGAGTTTACCATATACCATCAGAAGAGCACACCTTATCACCCTTAGGCAAATGGAATAGTTGAAGCATTCAACAAAATCTTGGAGACAACACTGACGAAGATTTGTAACGTGGACAGGGATGACTGGGATTTAAGAATACCTGCGGTACTTTGGGCCTATAGAACCACTTGCAAGAAACTGACCATGCAGACCCCTTTTAAGCTAGTCTTTGGTCTCGAAGTTGTTCAAAGAGAGGCTTAATAATTGTTTCCTTTACAGACATGGATGACACTGGAGCTGTTCAAGAGACGCTTGCACAGTTGGTTGAATTGGAAGAAGACAAATTTATTGTAGGATTTCATCAGCAGGTTCAGAAGGACAGAGAGAAGGCCTACCATGACAGGAACATCAAGAAGAAGGCATTCAAGCAAGGTGACTTAGTACTGGTGTATGACAGTAAGTTTATAAAACAACCATGGAAGTTCAAAACGCATTGGCTTGGACCATATGAGATCGCCTATGTTACAGAAGGAGGAGCTGTGTAGCTGAAGATGCTGAATGGAGAATGGAAGGAAGGGTTGGTAAATGGGAGTCGACTGAAGTTGTACTATGAAAACCAGATGCCTTGCATCTCTCAGTAAAAACAAGAGGAAAAGGGTCTAGGTATCAGGTGCAGTTGAAACTAGATACCATACACAGAAAAGACAGTCTGCACAAGGAGGAAGAGGAGGCATAAAGTAGAAAGTAAAGGTTGCACTGCGCAGTCCAAAACTGAAGTAAAACAAAAGGATCAGATTTGAAGTGCCTTGGGATGAGTCACATGTGAGTGTTGGGGGCCTGTTGGCCCTTGGGTATTGAATCAAGCGAATATCAAGGAAGAAGAGGTAAAATGCAAACTTCACGGGAGACATAGTGACTGTTACTGGGTCGAAGTAAGCAAAAGAGCAGAAAAGAAGGAGAGAAGCCCAAGAAATCTAGTCCTTGGATGAGCAGATTATAAATGACAGATAAGAAAGGTATATGGATTGAGGACAACTCAGATAGCGGGAAAATCCACCATTAGCACAGTGCGGGAAGATAGGAGAGACAGGATGGCGAAGCCCGAGAAAAGAGGGTCAAGTTGACTTCGGGTTTTAGACACCTAGGGTTTGTATATCTAGGGTTTTGACACCTAGATCTTGACCTAAGGCTATCGGCGAGGGACTATATTGTATAAATAGAGGTTGAGAGGACCTAGGTTGGGTCATTACTGTTTTTGAGCATTGTTATTGATTTTTTTTCATTGAGAGAATATTGTATTGTGAGTGAGAGAAGTGTTGAGAGTAAGAACCCTCTGGTATTGTAAGATCTTCAGTTGGGTGTGAATATCAAGTCCTGTAGTTGGGTTCCTAGGAGGGGGGAGAGAAAGAGAGAAGAAGAAGGAGATCTACTAGCAGAGAGTGTAGACAAGAACTGTAAGATTTACCTTAATATATCATACAAACAATTTTGTGGACGTAGCCCCAAGGAGAGGGTGAACCACATATATCTGGTGTTATGTGCGTGTGATTGATGCTTTATCTTTGTCTTTGATATATTGTTATTGAATTATTGTATTAGATCAGATCTATAGAATGTGGAGTATATTTTAGTGATAAGTGAGCTCAGTATATTGCACTGTATTGTGTTAAGATCCACTTGATATTCCCCTGGTTGTAGACATCTTTGTCTAGCAACCCCCCATAACTACTTCAGGTGAGACTGCATCTGCTTCGCAGGTGTTTCCGAAAGGGCCATTAGTTAGGGCTTGTTGGTGAGCTCTTGGAGTGAACCTTGGGTCTTCTCCTGTGCCAACAGTTACAAATAGCCTCGCACAACAATAAATCTTTGCAGAAAAATGAATACTAGAAAAATCCCAGAACAACAATAAAGAACATGCAATGATTTCACTTTGAATGAGGTTGTTGGACCTTCGCCAATACATCCAATGATATTTTATAATAACCTAGAACAACACTCCTTCAAAATGTTGCAATAAAATTTATTTTCAACCCTAGTTATGTTGTATTGATTTCAACCATTCCAAGCAAAGTATGCATTAGGGCATCCATAAAAGTGATCAATTTCTACTTAAATTAAAAATGATTTTCAAACCCTCTTGTGATCAACATATAGATGTTTCTTTGAGAACTAGTTAGCATTATGTGAACTAATATAAGTCAATGAGGCTCAATTCAATATAGATTGAGGATAACACGTTATGAAAACCTTTCCTAGTATTATCAAGGTGAACTGAAAGGTTGGACAAGAAAAAGTATATAGCCATCAGACGTCCTAACTTAATGCATGAACAATAAATTCAATGATCAAAGGGGTAAGGTTAGAGAACTTACCTTGAGAACCCTCCCAAGTGGAGCATTTCACCCTTAATTCTTTGGCCTTCTAGAAGCCTTTTTATTCCAAAAAAGCCTTGAA
>SNQJ01S0020311.1:12047-26969 GCA_010110895.2 Picea sitchensis | reverse complement strand
AACGCATACCTCTTAGCAAAGATCTGGTTCATGTCATACCAGTGGAGTCACCAACAATTTTCTGAACAATGGAGTCACCACTGAATTTGTCCTTCATGGAGTCGCCGTATAGATAATTACAACCAAATGATGTCCAAGCTTTGTCTATCATCAAGGCTGGATCTTGTCGTCTCCCAAGGAAGTTGGGCTTCAATCTCCTCTCCCTGGCAACGACGCCAATTTGTTATCACTCCAAGAAACTCCTTAGGGTTGTAGACTAAGGATGCTTGGTAACTTTAAAAATAATGTGTAGGTATGCTTGGAACAACGAGGTCTTTAATGATCAATGTAATAGACAACTCATGATACATCTAAAGAAAGAGTGCTTTCAGGAAACAATAATCAGATCAAGTAATTTGAAAGGAGAGGATGAAGAACACTAATCTTGATTGCCAAATACAACTGGATGTAGGGATTAATGCAAGATAGAAAGAAATCCTTCACTTCAAGTCTATGAGCTCAATAAAGAGATAACAGTCTTCATAAGCTAAGATAAACTGAAATAAAGTATAGAAAGGAAAACATGGATATTTCTGATATTGAAAGCGAAAGGAGATTGTAATTTTATTATGTAAATAAGAGTCTATACAATAACACAAAATATATTCCCAGTTTGAACCCTTTCCTTTGTCTTGTTTCAATAGCTTTATAGCTTTACAATGTAATGATCAGATCCTAAAACTGTGGATCTATCTTTCTAAAAACAATAAACATAAACTGTATATACAGAGTAGTAGGAAAAGGTCCTTAGAATAAGGAAAATCCCTGTATTCTAGTCTTCAAAATGTGTTGAACAGTTGATGATGTGGAGATCATCCTTCCAAGGATCTTTGGCTTATTATCCTGAAGATCGAAATCAAGTTGGATGATGTGTCATTTGATCCCTATCATTTTTCCCTTGAAAACGACCAAATCTAGTCAAAAAATTCCCTTTTGACTTTCATCTCCAAGAATGGCCTTCAGATTTTGATTTGATAATTCATAACCATCTTATTGAAGAAGATTTCATACCAATCCAACTCGAAAATCTTGAATATGAGCAAGAATTCAGTTTTTCTGGCCGTGATAGGCTTTCACCAGCAAATTTATCCGAAAATCTGCTCCTTAGCTGGTGAAAGGTGGAGCTTTCACCAGCTAACTAGAAAAATTCAAGACAAGTTAGCTGGTGAAGCGCATATTTTTTTAAAATCAAATTTCTCAGTCATGGAGAGTCCGTTTTGCACGATTGAATAGTCGATCGACATATAAAAATCCTAAGCTTTCCAATGGTGCTTTCAAATCTTCATTTGGAGCCTGAGAAGCTAGTCAAATATTCCATACAAGATTAGGCATCATTCTTTAAAAAATGTCAGTGCATTTTTGATCGCTAACACCCGCCACGTGTTCTCCTCAAATCAATGGCTCTAGTCTGCTTTGGGGCTTCGACACTTTCTACCAAGACCAAATCGATGGTCCTTGGCACCCTTCTTGATCAACAGTTGAGATTCACTTCAGGGCTTTAACGCTTTCACTCTCTGCTCTTTTCCAGAGTATTTCGTACCCAGAGTCTTGGATCTAATGCCACACTTCTACCTCAAATCAACGGTTCTCGTTCACTTTGGGACTTCGGCCTTTGGGAGTTTCAACTCCTCTATGCTCTCTTTCTCCTAGAGTGTTTTACCTAGAGTCCACAATCTAACAACGCATGTCTCCCCTTTGATCGGACAGATTCTATCCACTTTGGCACTTCGACTCTCCCGGCTTCGACGATTTCACTTTCTCCTTACTCGCAAAAATTCTGGAGTAATTTCTCCTGAAGTTATGGATCTTCCACCACCTGTCCCTCTTGACGATGGATGGTCCTTGGTCTCTTCAGGACCTCGATGAATCCTCACTTCTATGTTCACGTAGAGACTTAACGTTCGTGCACTTTACCCAGATCCAACGGTCTGGAATGATCCTACTCCCTCCTGGATGGATCGTATCTGGTGATTCGTGAAACCTTCAGAACTATCCTCCCTTTGAATATTTCTCCCGCTATGTCTCTTGAGATTTCTCCCTCCTTCTGTCCCTTTAACTCTTTACAGAGTTACTTCAACACTTAGTCAAATTTTTATCTTGTGCACTCCTTGCAATAGATTCTTATGAAAGAGTTGGGCTCTTGCAGATGACTGTGCATGCCTTGCAATAGTCACTTTGCACTCTTTGCAAAGGGAAATTTCGCGCTACCTCTTTTCAGCTTCTGATTCGAAATACACTCTGTCAATGCACTCCTTGCGGATTGTGTGCACACCTTGCACGGGCTCAGCAAATAGATACAATTGGAACTTATCCAGACATCTCACAATTTCATATATTTGTAATGAAATTCATTCATTCATGAAAACAACAAAAACAAGGAATTGCAAACAATAACAACACCATGCATTGGATCAATTTTTCCACTAGCGAATTTGGGTCATTTTGCAACGGCTATTTCGACGCTCTTGCGACGTTATGTCGTGGATATTGCGACGAATCTTGAGTATCCAAAATGTTTCTTCACGTGACGTGGCACATGCAACGAACCTGGATTAACATCGCAAGAGAGACGACAATAGGGAAGTTTTCACAATTGTGACAAATAAGAAATATCGTCGCCAAAACGACTAAGTAAAGAAATCGCCGAAAGAGCGACAAAATAGGGAAATCATCGCAAATGAGACAATGTAGAGCTATCATCACAAGAGAAAAAATAAAGAGAGCTTGTCGCACACTCGACAATATTGGCAAAGTAAGGAAAACGTTTGTGACGAATTAACTTTCGAAGGGGTCATCGCAAGAGCGACTAAAACAGGGCATATTGCGATGAAAATGCTATACAATTTTCGTAATTTGTATAGCAAGTTCATCGCAAGATTTGTATAGGTCATTGTAATTGCGATGAAAACAGGGTATATTTCCACAAAATTGCTATACAAGTTTCGTGATTTGTATAGCAAGTGCATCGTAAGATTTGTATAGGTCATTGAAATTGTGACAAAAACAAGGTATATTGCCATGAAATTGCTATACAATTTTTCGTGATTTGTATAGAAAGTGTGTTGCAAGATTTCTATGGTGCATTGAAATTGAGATGACAACAATTTATTTAAAAAAAGAAAAAAATTATTTTTGAGCAAAACAAATTAAAATTTTATTTTTGAGCAAAAAAAATAAAATTTGATTTTTGAGCCAATTATAGAAGGTGCTATGATTGCACACTAAATAGGTCATCCAAGTGAAGTTGTTGGTTGGTTGGTTGAGTCAGTTGACTGACTCGACTGTTCAAACTAACTATATTCTTAAAACAATTACACAATTATATCAAAAAGCAATACTCTAACTTAGATTTACATATTTAACATCTTCGTGGCCTCAAAGCCTTCTTTGTCCTAAAAAGGTGAGGAAAAATAAATACTCAAACCTTCCAAAGAAATTATTGCTTTGTTGTTCAAATAAACTCTGATGGCCTTATATATGATTTTATATTCCTTTTTTATATTTACTAATGGGTTATACATTTTCATATGGTGCCATTAAATACCTTCTTAAAAACACATGATTGAGGTGTTTCTATCTAAATTTCTCATGTTACCGCTTAAACTCTCACCAAAGGAAAGTCCTACCCTACGAGGGAGAGCTTGAGGAAATAGATAGGGAAGCCGCCCACTATCACCTTAGTGCCCTTGCCTCTACATTTCTAGGCCAAGGTTTCTAACATAAGGAGGGTTTTCCAGTCCTATCATTGCATTTCTAGACAGGTGAGGACAAGGACTTTGTTTGACTTGGGTTGACATATCTAAACTGATGCTTCAAGAAAAGTAAGAGAAGAAAATGCTCAATGAATTCTTGGAAGGAAAACACTTACATTATTCAACACAACACACCAATGAACCATTACTCATAATTAGTGATCAAGCAATATACAATGTTCAAGGTGAAGCATGATAGTCGTCATTTAGCAAATTTCATATGTGCAAGAAGTGAAGCATGAACAAGTACTTATGAAACATTTAAACATGAAATTGGGTCATTATGATAGAAATGAAATGGAGCATCATTGTAACAAGTTCATAACCAATATAAGTTTGCATCCATTCAATAAGTATATGCCATGAAACACATGAAGTGTCACTATTGTAAAGAGAGAATAAGGCAACGAGCTCAATGTAATAACTTTAGAAGAAATACAATGCTACCAAATTAGCAAATTTCATTATTATATGTCAAGGCAAAAAAATTATATCATTAACCAAACTTATCATTCATTCATCAACACTCTAAAATTAATCTGTTTCTTATCATACAATATAGATCAATTCTTTGGAACCATCATTGTAGCATGAATCATCCCTCTCAACTAGCAAACAATATAAATGTTGCACTGTTTGGGTAGATTGTTTCATGTGGTTAGGGTAGGAATGTATCGTGGTCAACCAACCAAGCCAAAATACATGCAAACACCACAAAAAAAATATGGTTAACAAACCTTCATACAATAGTGAAAGGAGGCAACGATTGGACTAATTACAAGGTCCTTTGGAATTCCTTAACATATTTTGGCTTCTTTGGGATGTGGAAAACAAGGTGTCATAAAAACATTGCAAGACATCAATACTTTAATCACCATTGAAAGTGGAATACTTCTGCAGTTTTATGACAGTCCTGGACAGAGTTTTGGATAACACATAGGAGGTAATGTCAAGGCTTGAAACTAGGTAATTTATCTCTCTTCAAAGTCGTTTGGACACATATGGAAATGAATATAATGAAATCCTCGAAACATTGGAAAAAGAGGAGGGTTATTGTTGTCCCTTGGGTATGGAATCAAGTCAAGATCAAGGAAGAAGAGGTAAAATGAGAACTTAACGGGAGACACAGTGACTGTTACTGGGTCGAAGTAAGAAAAAGAGAAGAAAAGAAGGAGCGAAGCCCAAGAAATCTAGTTGTTGGATGAGGAGATCAGGAATGATAGATAAGCAAGGTATATGGATCAAGCACAACTCAGATAGTGAGAAAATCCACCGTTAACACCGTGGGAGAATATAGGAGAGACAGGATGGCGAAGCCCAGGAAAAGAGGGTCAAGTTGACCTAGGGTTTTAGACACCTAGGGTTTGTATATCTAGGGTTTTGACACCTAGTTCTTGACCTAAGGCTGACGGTGAGGGACTATATTGTATAAATAGAGGTGGAGAGGACCTAGGTCGGGTCGGTACTATTGTTGAGCATTGTTATTGATTTTTTTTCATCGAGAGAATATTGCATTGTGAGTGAGAGAAGTGATGAGAGTAAGAGCCTTATGGCATTGTAAGATCTTTAGCTGGGTGCAAAGATCAAGTCCTGCAACTGGGTGTGCATGAGGGGGGAGAGAAAGAGAGAAGGAGAAGGAGATATGCTAGCAGAGAGCATAGACAAGAACTGTAAGCTTTACCTTAATATATCATAAGAACAGTTCTGTGGATGTAGCCCCAGGGAGAGGGTGAACCATGTATATCTGGTGTTATGTGTGTGTGATTGATTATTTATCTTTGTCTTTGATATACTGTTATTGCATTATTGTATTAGATTAGATATATAGAATGTGGAGTAGATTTTAGTGATAAGTGAGCTCTGTATATTGTGTTGTATTGTGTTAATATCCACTTGATATTCCCCTGGTTGTAGACATCTCTATCCTGAAACCCCCTATAGCTACTTCGAGTGAGACTGCATCTACTTTGCAGGTGTTGTCAAAAGGGCCAGTAGTTAGGGCTTGTTGGTGTGCTCTTGGAGTGAACCTTGGGTCTGCCCCTGTGCCAACAAATGGTTCTATTTCCAGGATGAGAATCTTCGTGAGGGAATGTCAAGGTGGTTCCCATCGAAGACATAGATTCAAAATTAGATAGAAGATCAAGAGAGGGACTTCGCTGAAGCCCAAAACAAGAACCCTAAGCCGAGTACTGAAGATTGGCTACAAAGATACATTTTCATCGACATCCACAAGATCTTCTTTGGAGGAGTCCATCAAGAGTTTTTTGAGTGGTTGGCTAGGTTATCTGATACCTAGTTCGAGATCATATCTAGATCCCCTATGGTTTGGACATTGACGCTGATCCAGAAGGTTAAAAGAGTCGAAAAAACTGTATCTAGAGAAATATATCATTGGTTTGATAGTACCATTGGAGGGTATATCACCGAATTTGTTGTTGACAAAGTAGATTCATATAGCCAAGTCGAGAGATACTTTTTCAAAGGACACAAAGGGAAATTTTTGCATTTTCTGAAGTTAAGAATCAAGATGATCTTGCATGAGAAGAACATTCTAAAGATACAGTAGATTGGTTGAAGCCAGAAAAGCTAATGTTCAAAAATTCAGACAACGACAGTGACACAGAAGCTGGACATACGTGCAGTGGGAGAGTGTTTAGAGGGGTTCACCTTGAGAACTTGTTCAAGCAAAAATACGGAGAAGAAGGTTTCTACAGTGGGGAAGAGGCAGATCTAAAAAACGAAGAATGTCTAGAACCCTCTAGGCCAGAGGAAGGAGCAACTGAAGAACTTCGCCAGGACGAGCTAGAAAACTCAGGAACTACGCAGACTGCTGAAGTAAGTATCATTAACCCTTTTTTTGTTTCAACAACACTAGGCAATCAAAGTCATCAGAGTCCTCAAAGTGTTACTACTAGCAAGCATCTACTCAGACAGGAAACCCAGGTATATCTATGGTAGATGAGATGAGGTTCCCTATCTTTAGAGGGGATGGATCTGAAGACCCAAATCAACACTGGTTCCTATGTGAAGCTGTGTGGAATATTAAGAATGTCACTGATGAGGCCATCAAAAGAACCTAGTTCAACACTACTCTTAGAGATCACACACTGAGCTGGTACATGAAGCTTGTCCAAGGACTTGCACAACCCCAACCATTGAATGAGATCAAGAACACACTGATTGTAGAATTCAAGAAACCCAACTTGGAGTCATAATGTATTGTAGAGCAGAAGGAGATCAAACAAAAGGTTTCTGAACCTGTCTAGGAATTCGATTAGAGATTCAAGACCTTAACAGGCCAATTAACTTTTAAGATCCCAAATGAACAGAAAAAAGAATGGTTTATCATTGCACTGTTACCACACATTAGAGTTCCTCTGATGAAACAGAAAATTGATTCGTATTCTGAGGCACTGGAGAGCGCCATGAAGCTTGAATCAACCCCTATGGGAGAATCCAGCTCAGGTATGAGCCAGATCTTGAGCCAGCTGACCAGTTTGTCTTTACAGGTCGAAGACATAAAGAAGGATAAGGGAAAGGACAAAAGAGAAGACATGAGGTGTGTCAGATGCAGATCAGAGGGCCATGATAAGGAACATTGTCCTGTATTTCATGAATATTTGTCCTCAGGAGTTCTGAGCCCCTTGAAGCAAGTCACATTTCCCTGGTGCGAAGTATGCAGAAATCGACATTGCCCTGGTGAGTGTTATTACATGCAGAAGTATGTTCAGACAACTGCAAACCTATATTGCACCTTCTGTAAGTCAGTAGGGAATGACGATAGAGACTATAGGGCATATGACCTCATGCATGAAAGGTCAATAGATGTATACAAGATCCAAGGAGAAGTACAACAGAAGTTAACAATACACAGTACAACTGCCCGGGAAGAGGAAACTTCAATCCTCACAGTGGATACAAAGGAAGAGGACGAGGAGGAGGAATGGGTTAAGGCCGAGGAAAAATAATTTGTTATAACTGCGCACATCTAGGACATCTAGCAAGGGATTGTTAGAACCCTTGTACTAGCAGTTATTGCAATTCTTTTGAGCATGTTATAGAAGATTTCCCTATGCTCCTGTCTAAGATTTAGGAAAGACGAGGACCTCAACAAAACCCACAAGTGCAGTTGATATATGCTGAACCTCGCGTATAATACCTGAGAGTCATTGTTATTACTCGAGGAGGCGCTGTTACAGGAGAATATAGAGTGACCCAGGGAAAGACTATAGAAGACTCGGGAGTCAGAAAAGCTGTGGAGAAGATTCAAAATTTTGATGCCAAGAAAGAAAGACGAACATTTTAAGATGGAAGGAAATAGTTCAGAAGAGATCAAGGCTCATCATCAAGAACATGGATAGAAGTAAGAGAATATAGAATGCCACCGATATTCGATCAGTCTGCTTTGTTGAGAGAGGGAAAAGAGGTAAGCAAGCTCATGTAATTTCTATATACTTGTATTAATCTCATCCAGGATTAAAACGCTATAAGGGAACTTCAGAATTTAATCAAGCAATATGAGCTAGGAAAGATAGACGCCTTGCTGAATAGGGAAATACACCAAATTGAGAAAAGGAGAAGGACAAACAAAGAATTACACTTGAATGCTCAGATAGGAGAGTATGCCATAGACTATGTGGTCCTCGACTTAGGTTCGGAGGTTAATGTCATGACAAAGCAAACTTGGGCACTGATGGGAAAACCGAAGTTAGTCTATTCCCCTATAAGGATTAGAATGGCTAATCAAAAAGCTTTCAATCCATTTGGACGATTGGAGCATGTCCTTGTGGACATCGACGGAGTGAGGACCTTTGCAGATTTTGAGGTCATTGAAATTGTTGATGACAACTGCCCTTACCCGGTGCTTTTAGGAATTGATTAGGCCTTCAACAACTCTCCTATTGTTGATTTTAAAAAGAGACGTATGAAATTTGAAAGAGACGACCTAAGGGTCATTTCACCTTTAGATATAGATGAAGGTCATATATACACAGAACCCATCAGAGAAGAAGACCACACATATGAATAGGAGAATATCTACAAACTGATAGCCAAAAAACAAGATTACATTAATCCTACGGCTGATGGGAATCTTATCTGGAGAAGTGACAGTGTATGCTAATCAGACTGAGAAGAAGCATTGGAAAATTGGAAAAATCATATGTATGAAGTATCCACAAGAAGGTGTGCCAGGATGACCAGAGAAGTTCGCTGGATTGGTACAACGATGAGAAACTTACCCACCTTTGATGGTTTGAATCCATTAGAGACCTTATTGTTGGAATTTGAAGCAAGTGTACCAATGCAAAAAATATTGTCGGCAATGGATGAGGCCCTGAAAGTTACACCAACAAGATGGTGGGGGATGCACAAAATAAATATTACAGACTGGACAATATGTTGAACCTTGATGATAGTGCGGTTCTCAACACAAGAAGTAAGCTATGAAGTAAGGTATATCGGTTGAAGTTTCCCAAAGGACCATCTGCGAAGCTGTGAAGAAGCTTGAAGTGATATTCCACAAGAGAAAAGGGTGCACAAATTCATCAACACACTGGACACCAAAACTATCAACTGGTACCTTCAAGCGGAGCTACGCCTCATCACCACATATTGGAAAGGTATGAATCAGAATTTTGTAACTTCATTTATATTTGCAAGTCAATATCCTTCAATAGACCAGACACTACAGATTGTGAGACATAAAGTATTTGAAGAAGAATATAGCCTCCCTTTGGAACAAGAAGAGGACGAGTGGATTGCGCCTCTCCAGAAACTGCAGGGCTGTTACAACATTACTGCAGATGACGATGATGATCCGAGGAAGGTCAACATCGCTGAGACGGAAGGCCAAGGAGATGTGAAGGACCAGGAGTTGAGATACCATTTATTGGTTAGCCAATAAAGATTACAAACTTCAATATTGGGACAGAGGAAACACCAAAGCTTGCCAATGTCAGAGATTATTGGGATGCTGCTACCATTGACAAGATTACCAGAGTTGTTGCATGAATATCAAGACTTGTTTCCAACCAAGTTCACTAATATGAAGGGCATCAAGGGACCTGATGAGATACTAAGAAGATGTTTTATGGAGGTAGAACACCCACCGATCCTTGCAGAAGATCATGAAGGCATCTCAGGAGGACATTATGCAGGGAAAACAACTGCGCAGAAGGTTCTGTGAGCTGGCCTTTGGTGGCCTAACTTATAAAGAGATGCTAAGGATTATGATAGAGCCTGTGATGTGTGCCAGAGATTTGGGAGACCATCCAAAAGAGATGAAATGACATTAGCACCACAGATGAACCTACAAGCATTCAAAGAATGGGCCATTGACTTTGTGGGACCTATCAACCCACTAGGGAAGCGCACAGGAGCAAGGTATATCATTACTGTGACTGAATACTTAACCAGATGGGTTGAAGCCAGAGTAGTCAAGGACTGTAGTGCAACTACAGCTGCACGATTTATATTTGATGACATAATAACCAGGTTTGGATGCCCCAAGATCCTTATGAGTGACCAAGGCACACACTTCATCAATCAAACAGTTGAAGCATTGACTGAGGAGTTTACCATCTACCATCAGAAGAGCACACCTTATCACCCTTAGGCAAATGGAATAGTTGAAGCATTCAACAAAATCTTGGAGACAACACTGACGAAGATTTGTAACGTGGACAGGGATGATTGGGATTTAAGAGTACCTGCGGTACTTTGGGCCTATAGAACCACTTGCAAGAAACTAACCATGCAGACCCCTTTTAAGCTAGTCTTTGGTCTCGAAGTTGTTCAAAGAGAGGCTTAATAATTGTTGCCTTTACAGACATGGATGACACTGGAGCTGTTCAAGAGAGGCTTGCACAGTTGGTTGAATTGGAAGAAGACAAATTTATTGTAGGATTTCATCAGCAGGTTCAAAAGGACAGAGATAAGGCCTACCATGACAGGCACATCAAGAAGAAGGCATTCAAGCAAGGTGACTTAGTACTGGTGTATGACAGTAAGTTTATAAAACACCCATGGAAGTTCAAAATGCATTGGCTTGGACCATATGAGATCACCTATGTTACAGAAGGAGGAGCTGTGTAGCTAAAGATGCTGAACGGAGAATGGAAGGAAGGGTTGGTAAATGGGAGTCGACTGAAGTTGTACTATGAAAACCAGATGCCTTGCATCTCTCAGTAAAAACAAGAGGAAAAGGGTCTAGGTATCAGGTGCAGTTGAAACTAGGTACCATACACAGAAAAGACAGTCTTCACGAGGAAGAGGAGGCATAAAGTAGAAAGTAAACGCTGCACTGTGCAGTCCAAAACTGAAGTAAAAAAAAATGATCATATTTGAAATGCCTTGGGATGAGTCACATGTGAGTGTTGGGGGACTTTTGGCCCTTGGGTATGGAATCAAGCGAAGATCAAGGAAGAAGAGGTAAAATGCGAACTTCACGGGAGACATAGTGACTGTTACTGGGTCGAAGTAAGCAAAAGAGCAGAAAAGAAGGAGAGAAGCCCAAGAAAGCTAGTCCTTGGATGAGCAGATTATGAATGACAGATAAGAAAGGTATATGGATTGAGGACAACTCATATAGCGGAAAAATCCACCATTAGCACAGTGCGGGAAGATAGGAGAGACAGGATGGCGAAGCCCAGGAAAAGAGGGTCAAGTTGACCTAGGGTTTGTATATCTAGGGTTTTGACACCTAGATCTTGACCTAAGGCTATCGGTGAGGGACTATATTGTATAAATAGAGGTTGAGAGGACCTAGGTTGGGTCAGTACTGTTGTTGAGCATTGTTATTGATTTTGTTTCATTGAGAGAATATTGTATTGTGAGTGAGAGAAGTGTTGAGAGTAAGAACCTTTTGGAATTGTAAGATCTTCAGTTGGGTGTGAAGATCAAGTCCTGTAACTGGGTTCCTAGGAGGGGGGAGAGAAAGAGAGAAGAAGAAGGAGATCTACTAGCAGAGAGTGTAGACAAGAACTGTAATATTTACCTTAATATATCATAAGAACAGTTTTATGGACGTAGCCCCAGGGAGAGGGTGAACCACATATATCTGGTGTTATGTGCGTGTGATTGATGCTTTATCTTTTACTTTGATATATTATTATTGCATTATTGTATTAGATCAGATCTATAGAATGTGGAGTATATTTTAGTGATAAGTGAGCTTGGTATATTGCACTATATTGTGTTAAGATCCACTTGATATTCCCCTGGTTGTAGACATCTTTGTCTGGAAACCCCCCATAGCTACTTCAAGTGAGACTGCATCTGCTTCACAGGTGTTTCCGAAAGGGCCATTAGTTAGGGCTTGTTGGTGAGCTCTTGGAGTGAACCTTGGGTCTTCTCTTGTGCCAACAGTTACAAATAGCCTCGCACAACAATAAATCTTTGCAGAAAAATGAATACTAGAAAAATCCCAGAACAACAATAAAGAACATGCAATGATTTCACTTTGAATGAGGTTGTTGGACCTTCCCCAATACATCCAATGATAGTTTATAATAACCTAGAACAACACTCCTTCAAAATGTTGCAATAAAATTTATTTTCAACCCTAGTTATGTTGTATTGATTTCAACCATTCCAAGCAAAGTATGCATTAGGGAATCCATAAAAGTGATAAATTTCTACTTAAATTAAAAATGATTTTCAAACCCTCTTGTGATCAACATATAGATGTTTCTTTGAGAAATAGTTAGCATTATGTGAACTAATATAAGTCAATGAGGCTCAATGCAATATAGATTGAGGATAACACGTTATGAAAACCTTTCCTAGTACTATTAAGGTGAACTGAAAGGTTGGACAAGCAAAAGTATAGAGCCATCAGACATCCTAACTTAATGCATGAACAATAAATTCAATGATCAAAGGGGTAAGGTTAGAGAACTTACCTTGAGAACCCTCCCAAGTGGAGCATTTCACCCTTAATTCTTTGGCCTTCTAGAAGCCTTTTTATTCCAAAAAAGCCTTGAAAAGTGATTATATAAACCTTGAACATGACTAAACATTAACAAAGAAAAGAAATAGATTCTCAAACAAATATTAAGCCAAGTTTCTCATTAATATCCAATGATTTTAAATGAGGGAGGTATCTTCCTTTTATAGGTGAAGAGCCTCCTCAAATACAATACAACACAATGTACTAGCTCAATACTATGAGGTCAAAACCATTAACCCAGTCAAAACCATGGGAAAATAAAACTAATCATCTAACAAATCCCTCAAAACCCTCCAAGAGCCAAATGACCCTAAAGAATGGCCCAAATATAATAATAAATGCCACAAGTGTGGGCTAGAGGGAGAGAATAAATTAAGTGCACTCTTCAATAAAGGTGAAAATTTCCCATGAGAGGGTGAATGATTGAGTCAACATTTTCCAAATAAACCCAAAGATCCTCCAACCAACTCCCTCAAATGATGGAAAGGTCCAAGTCTGGAATAACGAACTGAAGAAGATGACATTACCTCTCACATGTGTGAGCCATCCAAGTGGGATATGGATAATGATAGCTATCCTAAGAACCCAATGGTATAGGTTAATCCAAGAGATGACACACTTCTAACATAAAACATGTTCTCCAAGGTACTACAAGGAAAGTCATAAAACCATGTAATGTTATGAAAGGCTACTAGGCAATCATTAGTTGTTTACCACTTTACGATGAGATAATAAGTTACATCATTGTTTCCAAATAAGTATTGATACATGGAATGTCAAACGAAGCAAATAGGAACCATGCCATACCGTACAACAATGCATCTATCATCTGAGGAGTTGGCATGAAAGTGAGCTACACCATAGTTGAGCTAGCATGATCATGTTTTTGGTGGAGATCAAGAAGAACTCTATCTAGATCTAGGGAATATGAGCACGAAACATCATGCAAGAAACAACTTGAAACCCTTGCTAGCGTATCCAAAAATGTGTCACCCCTCATGGGGTAACATCTGGATCCTACTCGTGGACATGCACTCTGTGTGAGAATGTATGGGAACTTCAAAATCTTTGTAGACCTGTGACATACACAACATATAACTTGGAAAATGAAACAAAATTTGGGGTGAATCTACCACCCTAGTTAGAAATAAAAAATACTTGGCAAAAAAACTTCACCAAATATAAACATGAAAGTAAAGAAGGAAAACACATGTAAGAAATTATTCTGAGGAAAATCAAATGCATTAATAAAACTAGGCAATGCATGAAAGTAAACACACACAAGAAAGGAAAACATGAATGGAAGGAAAAAAATTATTCTAACTACTGCTCAAAGATCATATTCATGCCTACCCTATTGGATAACTAAGGGATGTGTCTACCAGGTGAAATAAAATATCCAAATAAACCATTCAAGGAGCTTACCAACATATGGAAACCTTCCCTTGTGTTTCGTTATCATCCAAAACACGGATATGCCAAGCATCAAGTGGGTATCAAGAATAATCTAACTCACTCTCAAGTCTGGAACCTAGGTAAGATCTATGAAGTAGAAAGCCCAAACTATACGAAGGTTGACTCACCTCTCCACAAAATTTCTCCATCCAAAGGTCAATAGGGACAATGTAAACACAAAATGGGGTCAACCCATTGAATTTTCGTGTAATATCATTGAGGACAAAATATTGTGAAGGAAACTCCAATGATGCAGATGGTTTGGAGTTATGCAACAACTTCACTTGGAGTGAATTTTTTTGTTTTGTTTTGAGGGTGTGTTTATCCCACACACCTTATTGAATATATATGGGGGATAAACAGGGTCTTTTCTCATAGACACAATGCCCCCTTTCACATCAATGACGTTTTTTTAAAGGGACAAATTAGTTGACATATGGTCAAAATTATTGCATTGTTGCCATTATTTTGCCCTCTAATCAACAAAGTGAAGATTTGAATTTATGTCAACATTAGATCAATGAGTGTTTATATCATGAACCTCTATATGCATTAACATGACCATGAGAAGATTAAAGTAGGAAAATATGAAGAAAGTCTTGAAACCTTGAATAACCCTCTACATATTGTAGACATGAAGATTGAGATGATGCACATGTGTGAAAGAGTAAATTTTTGACATCGCCATTTCCAACCCCTCATGTTTAATCCTTAATGTTGTTGAAG
>SNQJ01S0020311.1:0-12037 GCA_010110895.2 Picea sitchensis | reverse complement strand
TCCTGTAAACCCTAACTTCTAATGCTTTTCATATTTTAGCAAATTTCTCTAATATTATGGTGTGTGCTTGTGTATTTTAGTCCTAAGTCTAAGCTATAACAATCTGAGCCATATCACGATCAAGTCAATCTAAGTCTATCAATCTGCATGTCAAGTGCATTCAACACAAAGCCTAGCGCACAGTCTACAAGCCACAAGCCATGAGTTAAGTCACGAACCAATCCTCGGCTCGATTTTCCTTTTCACAACTCATCAAATATATTGAAGAAGCATCTATGTGTATAAAATCCTCAAACACAAAACATAATGCCAGAAAATCAATGGATGAGTGATTACAGGTGCCAAGATTAGAGTTTGTTGTGCAAGTGCTCTAAAGAGATGCTCAGCCTAGTTTTTAGCTTGCAAATATAGAGGTGCCAGTTAAGATATAAGGCACCGATATTGATGCATGTCATTACACTTCAAGTGCTAGGTGTCAAATTTATTATACAGTGTAAATATTAAGCTAGGGTCGGATGTTTTTCTGTTATAGCTTGCATTAATTCATGAGCCAAATCAATGGCTTAGAAGCACCATCATTTCTGTCTCTATTTTTCTAGGCAGCGTATTAAGATTTTGAGGAACCAGGCATCAGAAGACAAACAAATCTTGCATGTTCGAATTGTTTTCAAACTGCAAAGTTAAAGCATTGAATGTGGAGAAGCAAACAGAACAGGAAAGAGTGGCGAACATACAGTCACTCCTCAGTTCTAAGGAACAGTCTATAGCTGAATGAAATCATAGGGTCCAAGAGGAACAACACGCCGTAGAGATCGCTAAGCAAGAGATGAAAAGGTTGATCGAGGAGCTCAAGAAATCTCGACATAAGGCCACAGTGAGAAGACATCTTAATGTTGCTCAAAAGATAAAGCGCCTGAAGCTGAAAACACCATTGCATTCCTGCAAAAAGTAGAAGAGGGTAAGTTACCTGGTTTAGGGATTGGGAACCGTACCGACATGATCGTCGTCGTCAGTAGAGTGTTGAGAAAGCAAGAACTGATGTTCACTATGCTGGAAAATGTCCACGTGTTCGAAGAAGCATACAGAGAGTTCAAAGCTGCTTTCGACCCTATGATCAAAATGGGATTACCCACCACACCGCCCGGAGTAGGCTAGAAGAATTCATTAAGTAGAGGTGGGCCTCTTGCCTGGGGGGTATGACTGCAGATGCCCAATTTTGCAGGTAGAAGATGTGCGCGTGGCGGATTTGATGAAGTATAGATGTGTTTTGATAGTTTGACAAATGGTGTTCTTCCTTTTTGGATATTCAGTTACAAGTCCGCATAAAACACAAAGTCAAAATGCCAAATGCCCAATGAACGGGCAGACAAGGCGTGTGCAACATCCGATGACTACAGTTGTGTGTAGAAGTTTCTAAAAAGTCAAACAACAAGTTTAAGCCACAAATCGACACAGTAGCCAAGTGCAAGCGCCAAGTTCTTCGAGGATCAGTATAAGTCGATTCGTGATGATTTGAAAAAGATAGACGTTGTGCAAAAAAGCCCAGCACCCCTGGTTCTATTGCATGTTATCTGGTAAATATGCTATCTATTTAAAACTTACACAGGAGAATAGATCATGCTACCATGCACTCATCCAAGTCGACATCAAGAGGTCTTCATAGGGTTTTGACAGGGTCACATTCGTTTATTTGACATTGGCAGATGTTTTGGTTTATTGATGTAAATAAGGCGTTGATAAGGTGGTTGATATTGCAACTCTCACTGGATCCTGCGTAGTTGGTCTTGGAAATGACATTGCTGGAAGGTTCACTCCCAATGATGAAATGGAAGAAGAAATATCCAAAGATGCAGAAATCATGCCTCGGAAGGTAGAAAATCTTGTATATTTCATGTTGTTGTTGCAGGATTTGGATATTTTGCATTCAACAAATCAACAGTCCAGGAAATCATGAGTCAATCCAAAGATTTTATGGATACTCTCATCCTTTTTATGCATGCATACAATGCCCCAAATCCTATGCTGTGATCAGAACACTTGGGATTGTATAAAGCATTATGTGTCCTATTGGAATGGAGCTATGCCTCTTCACCAAATCATGAAGAATCATACCAGTCATTCTCAGAACCTGAAGAAATGGAAAACCTTGTTTATTGTTGGAGCTCATTGCAGAGAATACCAGAAGGACTTTTGAAGGGTTTCTGTCATCAGATATCACCATCAAAAAAATATCAAGAGGCCGCAAAGGCCATTGGAGATTATCAAAGCACCATTGTTTTTATTTCCCCAGGGTATCAAGCTATTTGGCGAGCAACATGAGAACTCTTTAAAATCTCTCAACTACTTTTAAGATTTTCTACACTGCTTTCCAGGGGTTTGCTTGGATTTCGTGAGTCCAAAATAATGACAGATACATAAAAATTGAGTCACAATTGAAATCTATGAATGCACTATAGATGGCTCGAAGGGATAGAGGCAGAAGTTCGATCTCATTCAATGAGGAAGTTTATTGATGGCTGGGAGTTCCTCTTGCTAACATCTATTCACACCAGAACATATGCTTCTTTTCTACCTGTAGTGAAGGAAACATTCTTTTTTTGTCCTCGAGTTCATTCCATTTGGAAAGTTCTAGTAGATATTTTGTTTGCAGATCTAATAGTGGCTGAAGAATGACAGGTTGTTGTAAGTTTGCAGGGAGATAAATCAAAAGAACACTGAGTTTTTGGTGAACAACAGTTTTGAATATGAAAGGTTTCTTTTGGCCAATGACAAATCTTTCACCAGTGCAAAGAGCAAAATTTTAACGAGTTAGCTAGTGAAAAGAAGAACTTTCACCAGTTAACTAGCAGATCGTAAGGTGAATTAGCTGGTGAAACTACAGAAAGAAATTTTTGAAAAATTAAGCTGGAGCAAAGTGATTTTGGAGTATTTGAAAAGGTATGGGAGCATCAAATGATTAACCACCAAATCAACAAAAACTTAGCATCAAAGATTCATGGAAGATCCTCAGACTAAAGAGGTCGCAAAGGAGGCATCTGATATGGTCTTATCAAATGAAATTTTTAGTTCAATAGTTGCAGTTGTTACTGAAGCTACTGGAAAATGAAAAATCAAAGACCTCAAGCTGCCTGCAATACTCTCATTTCAAGCTTGAAGTTATCCTGGAATTTTCAAAATCATGGTTACATATCTCACCATCCTGCCTATGTTCAACACTTTTCTTCTTAATGAAGATATTGCCACAACAGATGCCACGTCAAGGTGCAAACAAGATTTCCAGGGGAGTTTGAAGCAGACATGCTACAGATAAAGAAGATTGGGAAAGACAACAACAAACTTTGGAAAATAGCCAGATGATGAATTGTAAAGGTTGAATGACTCCATGCCCAATACTAAAGGCACAAGGTATGCCAGGTTCTTGGAGACCTCACAGGGAAGTCTCCATCCCAGTTGGAGCCAGATGTTAGCGATCAAAAATGTACTGGCATTTTTGAAAGAATGATGCCTAATCTTGTAGGGAATATTTGACTATCTTCCTAGGCTCCAAATGCAGATTTGAAAGTACCATTCGAAAGCTTAGGATTTGTATATGTCTATCGACTATTCAAGCGTGCAAAACGGACTCTCCATGACTGAGAAATTTGATTTTTAAAAAAATTGCGCTTTCACCAACTAACCCGTCTTGAATTTTGCTAGTTAGCTGGTGAAAGCTCCGCCTTTCACCAGCTAAGGAGCGGATTTTCGAGTAAATTAGCTGGTGAAAGCCTGTCACGGCCAGAAAAACTGAATTCTTGCTCATATTTGAGATTTTCGAGTTGGATTGGTATGAAATCTTCTTCAATAAGCTGGTTATGAATTATCAAATCAAAATCTAAAGGCCATTCTTGGAGATGAAAGTCAAAAGGGAATTTTTTGACTAGATTTGGTCATTTTCAAGGGCAAAATGATAGGGATCAAATGACACGTCATCCAACTCGATTTCTATCTTCAGGACAACAAGCCAAAGAGCCTTGGAAGGCTGATCTCCATATCATCAACTGTTCAACACATTTTGAAGACTAGAATACAGGGATTTTCCTTATTCTAAGGACCTTTTCCTACTACTTTGTATATACAGTTTCTGTTTACTGTTTTTAGAAAGATAGATCCACAGTTTTAGGATCTGATCATTACATTGTAAATATATAAAGCTACTGAAAGAAGACAAAGGAAAGGGTTCAAACTGGGAATATATTTTGTGCTACTGTATAGACTCTTATTTACATAATAAAATTACAGTCTCCTTTCACTTTCAATATCAGAAATATCCATGTTTCCCTTTCTGTACTTTATTTCAGTTTATCTTAGCTTATGAAGACTGTTATCTCTTTATTGAGCTCATAGACTTGAAGTGAAGGATTTCTTTCTATCTTGCATTAATCCCTACATCCAGTTGTATTTGGCAATCAAGATTAGCGTTCTTCATCCTCTCCTTTCAAATTACGTGATCTGATTATTGTTTCCTGAAAGCACTNGATTTCTTTCTATCTTGCATTAATCCCTACATCCAGTTGTATTTGGCAATCAAGATTAGCGTTCTTCATCCTCTCCTTTCAAATTACTTGATCTGATTATTGTTTCCTGAAAGCACTGTTTCTTTAGATGTATCATGAGTTGTCTATTACATTGATCATTAAAGACCCCATTGTTCCAAGCATACCTACACGTTATTTTTAAAGTTACCAAGCATCCTTAGTCTACAACCCTAAGGAGTTTCTTGGAGTGATAACAGCGGGAATCTGTGGACTTTGGGTAAAGAACCGAAGAAATTTTTGACCGTCAATTTACAAGAGACATGCGTCAATAGATCACAGACTCTAGTTGAAAGAACTTCGTGGAAAAGTGAGTGCACAGGAATTGAAATCCCCGAAGCCCAAATAGCCGAAGGGATTTGTGGTCGTCAATCTGTGGGAACCACGCGTCAGTAGATCACGAACTTCGGATAAAAGTTTTCTGAGAGAGCGTGAAGGTTGAGAATTGAAATTGTCGAATCCTAGAGTAGCGAAGCAGATCGCAATCGTTGATTTGAAAGGGCCACATGTTAAATAGATCGCAGAGATCTAAGAGAGCGTGATCCATAGAGAAGGGGACAGATCTCAACCGTTGATCAAGAGGTGCAAACGAGATCACAATATCAACAGTCAAGCTTGATTTCGGGGCCAGAAAGTGATCGAGATTTAATTATCTTAGAGTAGGCCGCAATTGAAACCATGGTATTGCAAAAGGGACACGTGTCAACAGATATTGAATTACAGGGAGAAACGTGGTGTGGTCTTAAACCACTTTTGGTCTCTCCACAATTGGGTGTTACATGAGGTCATAGCCGAGGTCATATGAAGGAAGGGACCTAGCAAGGGGGGCTATCTACTATTAATTGATTCCTTATAAGAGGCCAGGAAAGATCTCGCCGATTTGACAGAAGCTACACGAAGAGGAAATGGGACATGTGTAAGACTGATTGGGGTCTAATAAAGGCATGAAGAGTCAATCTGACTACTTGAATTGAACGATCCTAGACCGGGAGGTCGAGGAGCCCCTAGGAGAGAAGGGGGGTCTGCATCACATGACATTTGAAGAATATCTTGAATCGACCATACAGTTATGGACATTCCTATTATATATTTCAAAGGTGAACAAAAAAGGTGGATTAGTATATTTTGACCTTTTTCCAATAAGAGATGCATTGACAACAAATTGTTTCTTTGGAGATGTCTTTTCAATTTCAGAAGTTTGATCGACCTTTCCCTTTCCTTTATTTCATCCCACATTAGCTTCTTGGGTATTGTTTGAGGGTGTACCCTGCAAGGTCTTGATGAAATTTCTTGAATCTAGGGTAATTTCATAAGCTCAAAAACAGAAATGTTAGCCTTCATTATTTTCAAGTATTCTAGAAAATCATAATAGAGTTTAGATGGAGTTGGAGAGTGTGCAGTTGGTTTACCATTGGGATATGTTTTATGGATAGTAGATATTTCCTTAGCAGATTTGAAGGTTCAAGGAGAATCATAGGAGGATTCCTTACTTCCACTCCTAGTGGTTACCGTGTTTTAGGACATGTGAAGTTATTCAACATCTTCCTCTTGTTCTTCTCCTAACAGACTGTAGGAGACATCCCAAAAATAATTGACCTTATGGTCTTCTTTTGATTTAGTGTCTCGATACTAGTCGTGTTGTTTTATTTCTCCTTTTTATTCCTCTTCCTCTTTTGTGTCTATAGAGGTGTCATTCACCGAAGCTTTAAATGATTTTATGAAATCTTCAGCATTGATAACCTTCTATGGGACGAGTGGTCTTGGTTGTGGGGGGAGTGATTTTCTTAGGTGCAAACTTAAAAAAAAAATAGGGTTTGAGGTACCCTCCCCACTATTTTTCTTCATATCAATGATCTCATTAGAAATATTCTTGACAATCCTTTGTAGTGCTTCCATGTCCATGGATTTTTGTTCCTTTTTGTCTTTAGGGGGTTTTCTTAATGTAACCTTGCTCTTAGTATTGGATTTACATTTTGATACCTCAACTCCAAGATTACCTCTTAGACTTAGCATATATTTCTCAACCTTGATAAAATGAGTCATTAAAGGTATCTTCCAAAGTACCCTTTTCATCCCTTTTCACAAACATTACCATTGAAAATGGGAGGGCCCAAGTGTAAAATTCAATTGACACATCATCGGTGGGTTTGGAAGCAAGGGGAATTTTATTTATCAACGTAATAAATCTTTGATTAAGTCTCTGACCTTTTTCTTTTCTTCCATATTTTTTCTTGAAAGATATAAAACTAAGGTTGTTGGGGTCTTATCCTTGTCAAATTTCTCAATAAAAGCAGTTTCAAAAGTGTTCCAACCAATGATTGAAGCTTGGGATAGGGATAAATATCAGGTTGTCACTTTACCATTGAATGTGTAAGGGAAGAGCCTACACACGACATCCTCATGTTCAACATTCAGTAATATAACAACAAGCATAAATTTCTTAATATGATCTTTAGTTGGATCCTTTCTATCAGGGTCAAAATTAGGAAGGAATTTATCGAGGTGCTTAGGCAACATATGTACTGCCCCAGGTACTGCAACAATATCTAGGACCAACCACGGTTGGTTGTTTGGTTGATTTGTTTTTACTCTGACCTTACCTTGAGGATTTTCTGGGATTTCCCCTTCAGGTTCTCCTTTAGGTGGGCCTTTGGGAGACTTAGTTGGAGAATGAGATGGAATGGGAGGTTGACCACCACTTGATAACATGTAATTTTTTAAATCAAACTCCAAATTATCGATTAATCCTTGTAAAATGTGCAAAAGATGGTAGTTGGTTGACTCGACGTTTGATTTTTCATCGTGGGTTAAAGGGATTTCGATGGTCGGATCTGTCGTAGTTACTAATATATGACATCGAGGTAAAGAAAGGTCAAGAGGACGTTGTCCAGTTTTTCCACCCCACATTCGGGTTAACATGTTCTTGCGGGTATGTGTTAATTCACGTTCAAGGTTTTTTTTTTTAAACAATTGAGAACTGGGTGACAAGGGTTCATGATGGTGGATGCTTAGTTGAGTAACGATTTACGTAGGCATTGTTATAAAGTGTGGTTGGGGATTGAACTTGTGCTCAGGGTTGGTTGGATGGGACTCATTTTCCTTGATGGGTTTATTAGTGGATTCAAATGGATAAGGTATTGCAATTTTTTACTAGCCATTCAGTTTGATGGTGTTAACACATAAAATTGATCATGTAAAGGAGGATTTATGGTTTTCAGAGCCTACATTTAACCATATCTCTCAGTATTATGTCATACTATAAACATCCTCCTCGGATTATGAAAGCAATAGTTGATTTGGCACTGCGAATTGGCGCTTCGAACTAGTTAAGGAAGAGGGTTGGAGGTTAGGCAGCATGCAAGCATCCTGGTGCAAACTCAAAATTACCAGCATCAAACTCAGGGTCATCAAGTACTCCATGAGATTTTTGTCTTGTATGGAGGGAAGGAAGGGTTTGGATACTTGATTTTTCTTTGTCTCTATGAACTAGCTCAGGTGCTGCGAATTTAGACAAGCGCTATGAAATTCACTATGGAATGTGTTGCGGAAACTATGTTCTAGGACTGTTGAACTTGTATTTTTGACCAGTTGACTTCTAAGAGGATTTCCAGGTGAACCAGGATGAATTTTCAAAATCCAGAGGAGGTTATTTTCAAGAACGGACCCAAGAACATTAACCTCTTTCATTTTTTACACATTTGTCATGGATTGGGAGATTCAAAGGAATATTTGATCCATATTTTTGAGTTTTCATGATTTCTTGTTCAAGACATGTTTTTGTGACACATATTTTGACCAGCTGGAGATGAATTTCAAGAAACCAAGAGAGGTTTTTCTTTATAACAAGCTTATATAAAAAAATCATTCTCATATATAACACATATGTTCTATTTTGAGAATTAAAAGTGGAATTTTGAAGCCTATTTTTCAGAATTTTGCCTCCTGAAAAGCAGGAAATCAGTTAAAACGTGTCATTCTCTATTTGTAATTTTTTCTATTTTGGTAAAGGGGTTGGAGTTCGAATTGGTGAGATGGAAAGGACCTATATTGATATATATTAATTGTACAAGATCAGAGAGAGGTTGGATTCATGATCCAAGAGAGGAGAGATCTAGAGGAGCAGTTGAGTTGCTCATTTGTAAGCATGAGGACATGTGTTGTAGGCATTTATGCCATTAGAGATTCATGAAAGTTGTGATACCAGATTGTTTTTCTCTTGTTTCCATTCTTTCTTATCATATTTATTGAGTAATATTACATATTTTGAATATCAAAAGCTGCCTTTGGTTAATGAATTCATGAGTTGCAAAGGATTTGTGGTAATTGCTTGTTAATCATAGATTATTGTTCAAGCACTCTTTAATCTATATTACAGAAAGGATCTTTGTTATGTGGATATTATTCTCTTTGCTTACCTTCTATTATTCTATCCATATTTGCATAATCCTTTTGTCAGGTAGGTAGCTTGATTTCCTGTGATCTGCAGAATGTTATGACTCCATGCCCAATAGAATGTATTTGCATCAATCTGATGCCATCCCTTTTACTCTTTTCTTGTTGATCCACCTATTCAAACCAAAACTTATATTTTACATTCAAATGGGTACTAGGATTATTCTTTATCAGTCTGAGGGTGAATCTTAGTGATAACATTTTTGGCATTGTTTTTGGGGATGGAAGTGAAGATATCTTCTCTGGTAGAACGACACCAAAGATATCGAGTTTTAGATGGTGAATTGAAGCTGGACATATTGTTTTGATTGCTCATTTCACCATGGCGACTCCACTTTTCATAAATCTATTGGCGACTCCACTGGGTTGAAATGGACAAGATCTTAGCTCAGAGGTATTATTTCTGTGATTTTTCAAATATAGTCGGTTTCCCTAATCCAGTGCCTAGTAGAGATGGATGGGAAGATTGCCTTCCCAAATTTCGAGGAGAATATTGGGAATTACCAGTTGAACACTTGCTGGATTTCCACAAATTCATTCATCGACTTTAGATTTTGCATGAGGATGTTCATATTAAGCTTTTCAGATACTATTTAGAGGGTTTAGCTTGTGAATGGTGTCGATCTCTTCCGATTGCAAGCATCAACTCTTTGACAGGTTTTCATGCAACTTTCAATTTGTTTTGTAAAGAGTATTTTTCAGTTGAACATCTTTATGAAAACTATTGTGATGAGTTTTCTTTGCTTCATGAAGATTTTGCTAGTTACAAAATCATATTTATGATGAAGCATTTGCTATAGAAAGGTGTACTTGTCATGAAGTTCGAGAGGTATTGAATGATCTCCATTATGATAACAGTAACATAGATACATTTGGCATTGTATCAGATGTATTTGTTGTTTTAAATGTTCATGAAGATTGAAATGTTGTCTTTGAGTATTTTGATTTCAAACAACAAGTGTATGCATCAGAAGATATCAATCAGTCTTTTATTAACAGTGAAATCAGTCTGCATCCATATTCATATTTGCAGATAGCTTAAAATGGCATCCATCATGAGAAAATGAATATGCATAGTCCATCTGATCTTTATTTAGAATATCAGGAAGAGGGATTTCTTTATGGTTTTCATGATCCTTTTTTTTATTATATGGAGACTTTGACGAATACAGATATCAAATCATTCTTGTTGGGAGGATGTTGGTTCTGTTATCTTTTCAAATTTATCTTTGGCCTTCCATGGGTCCCTTCATTTGTTAGATCTAGATCAAGAGTGTTGCTAGTTAATTAGTTTCTTGTATGGCTTCATTGGAAGCATGATTTCACTTGATCAAGTAACAACATACTTGGTTAGATTAGGAGTAGGAGTGTGAATAATAATCTCATCTTATGATCATTTCATTTTTGTTTTATATATATTGTAATAAGACTCCATCACCCAATGTACTAGGCTCTCTGGATTTTGGATTGACAAATTTCATATGCATAGTGGTGTATTTTCAGTTTGTCGGGCAGATTGGTTTGTAAGTGTAGGATGCAGGTTAAGGGTACATCAATGGATAAGTAAACTGTAACTACTAGGATCTTGGAGCCTCACAAGGAGGTCTCCATCCCTTGTGGAGCCATATGTTAACACATAAAACCGATCATGTAAAAGAGGATGTATGGTTTGCAGAGCCTACATTTAACCATATCTCCCAGTATTATGTCATACTATCAACTAACATCCTCCTCGAAGTATGAAAGATATAGTTGAGTTGGCACTACAAACTGGTGTTGCGAACTAGTTAAGGAAGAGGGTTGGAGGTTAGACAACTTGCAAGCATCATGGTGCAAATTCAAAATTACTAGCATCAAACTCAGGGTCATTAGGTACTCCATGAGATTTTTTGTCTTGTTTGGAGGTCAAGAAGGGTTCAGCTACTTGATTTTTCTTTGGCACTATGAGCTGGCTCAAGCACTGTGAATTTAGACAGATGCTATGAAATGTGCTACAGAATGTGCTATGGAAACTTTGTTCTAGGACTGTTGAACTGGTATTTTTGACCAATTGACTTCTAGGAGGACTTACGGGTGAACCAGGATGAATTTTCAAAATCCAAAGGAGGTTATTGTCAATAACATACCCAAGAACATTAACCTCTTTCATTTTTTACACAGGTGTCATGGATTGGGATATTCAAAGGAATCTTTGAGCCCTATTTTTTTAGTTTTCGTGATTTCCTTTTCGGGACATGTTTTTTCGACGCGTATTTTGGCTAGATGGAGATGTATTTCAAGAAACCGAGAGAGTTTTTTCTTCAGAACGAGCTTATATAAAAAAAAAACATTATCATATTTTACACATTTTCTATATTTTGATAATTAAAAGTGGCATTTTGAATCCTATTTTTCATAATTTTGCCTCCTGAAAAGTAGGAAATCAGTTAAAACGTGTCATTCTTTGTTTGTAACTATTTCTATTTCGGGAAAGGGGTTGGAGTTCGAATTGGTGAGCTGTAAAGGACCTATATTGATATATATTCATTTTACAAGAGAAGAGAGAGGTTGGATTCATGATCAACCAGTATGTGGGATTGGTTTCCACTCTAATATATTTTCAATTATGAATCTGAGAACATAATGTTCTCAGGTGAATTTAGATATAAATTAAAAAAAATAATTACAACTATCTAAATGATCATATTCTAACACTATGCTAACCTACCCTATAATGATAAGGAGCAAACTAATGATATGAGCACAGTGAGAAGTTGTAATATCAAAGAAAAAAGTAGTTCATGTCTGTTAGCAATAAATTAAAACAATGATGCTACAAATATATCACAAATAGTTGCATCTTTTAACTATAAACATTATTTATGTACTCATATGGAAATGAGTGAAAGCATAAGAATATCAAACATTAATGCATAAATATTTCATACACCAATATTCAATAATACTTAAATAAGAACAAACATGCAAAGAATAATCGCATGCACATTCATAAGAAATCACAATTTCCAAATAGG
>SNQJ01S0020310.1:76744-95551 GCA_010110895.2 Picea sitchensis | reverse complement strand
TAGAGGTTCTCCACCAAGTTATTTTCTTCCATCTTCATACAAGGGTCTCTTTCTGGTATGCCTCAAAGTCTTGAGGTTGCTCTTCATATGCTCTTTGTTCAATTGCTCTGGAGAACATTCTTTGCATTCATCTGATGTAGAACCCCAACCCATGGATATTGTGGATGATATAAAGACTCATGTATAGGTATGTCTAGTTTACTGGAACAAGTAATCATCATAGTCTTCTCCCTCCATCTGGGAGAACCTCTAGTCTTCGATCTCGCAATGCTTTCATTCATAAGTCTTCCATGCACTGTTCTTCATCACGAGTTTTAGTTCCTCTGCTTGATTGCTTTTATTGAGTTCATATTAGGCTGGCAATATTGTGATTCTTGATACAATGACTGGTTGTCCTGGCTTCTCTTTCTTTCTTGGAATCTTCATGTTCTTGCTCGTGTTTAGCTCTTGGGTCCATGGAGTAGATTCCATGCCCTAAAGATTCCACTTTTTCCTTTCTTCATAGAATCATGGATGTGAATGGACAACCAGGGATACCTTAAGGCTTCTCTTCGAAGAAGACTTCTTCTAAGGTCGAACTGAACACATACTGTTTTTCATGTTTGCTACCATGGATATATACTTCATCATCTTCAATGGATCGTAGGATTAGCTCCCTCCTAATCCTTGCTTCATGCATGCTCTTCTCTTTGGTGATGTATTATCGGCTCCCTCCATCTGGGAGAGTCCACGCTTTCGCCTACATCCTTGGTGTCTACTGCAATATACAATTGGCTCTCTCTGTCTAACAGAGTCCATGCTTCTGTCTTGTTGTCTTCTACAAAAACGTAATAAGTCTTTCTCCAATTTCCTCTTGATTGCTGACTTCTTTCTATCTTTGTTTCTTCTAAGTCTTTTCATGATGGATTCGACTTATCTTGCAATAGCTTTCACATGATTTGTTTGACGTACTTCATACTTTCATGTGTATTATCTAATGATATTCATCCTTATCTTGTTGTTCTTCCATAGGTATAGTTCTTCTTGGAACACATTATCTTCCAAAAGATAGATATACAAGATATGTACAGAGACGATGCAAACAAGATATGTACAAGAAATAAGAAGAGTATTGTTACCTTTAGAAGAAGAAGTCTCTTTCATCCTGCTTAGTCTTCTTTGTAGGTTCATTTTCTTCGGCAATTGATGCTTCGTGTTTCTCTTTCCCTTTCTTTAGCTCGAGACAATGATTCTTGTAGTGACCATACTTTCGATAGTTTAAGCATTGTATTTCTGAAATATCTTTCTCTTGATTTGTCTTCTTCTTTGAACCAAACTTCCTTTTGTTCTTGAAGTTCTTGAATCTTGTTGTGAAGGCTTGATCATTGTACTTATTTTGGGGTTTCTCTTTTGCACTGATCCTTGATTCTTCTTGAGCACAACAAGTCCAAAGTTCTTCAAATGTCAGATACTCCTTTTGTGTGTTCATGCTTGCGGCAAATGCATCCCACGTCTTGGGAAGACCATTGAGTATTATGTTTACCAACTCCTTCTCTGAGATGATCTCTTCAATAGCTTGTAGACGATCTCTTAACTGAGAGATTCTCACAAAGTATGATGTTATGCTGTCATCATCATTCATCTTCATGTCACAGAGCTCATTCTTCAGACTCATTACTTGTCCAATGTTTCTGACCAAGAAGAGATTTCTTAGGGCATCATACATCTTCTTCGATGAGTCAAGATGGGAGATGTAAGGTATCAAGTGGTCTTTTATAAATTCCACTATGATACTCATAGCATTGATGTCACCGTCTTTGAACTTCTCCATAGCTGCAACGTTCTGCGGTTCCTTCTCTTTTCTTTCTTCAAACTCTGGTTTCACGATCTTTCCTTTCACGATATCTAGCACTTTATTCTTGGCAAGGATGAGGTCAATCCTTGTCTTCCACACTCTGAAGTTAGAAGCTCCATCTAACTTGTTCTCTGACTTCATAGAATAAGTCATGGCTGCTTTGACTTGGTCAAACCCTAGATTTGATCAAAAACTCAAACTTCACGTCTTGGCTTGCTAAGAGTACCAGGAGATGCGCTAGGCTAGGGTGCACTGATCTATCCGTAGATTAAGTCAATTCCTTCAATTAAGGTGCTTCAACGAGAGGATTAGGGTTTCTGCAACTGCACCTGCTAGTAACCCCAGCGACAGTGCTATGGTGATTGCTCCTGCTAGAAACCCTAGTGGCAGTTCTTCAATGAGCTTAACATCCTTACGGCTATGTTTCCTTCCAGCGGTTAGACTGAGTGAAGGAGGTGTGGGCCCATAACCTGTTAGAATATAATGGATGTGCTTGTTTTACCATTGACAATATCTCTATTGTCACCCAACCATAGGCCGAAGTCACCCTCCGAGCACCTTAACCTTGACAGAGAATCACTCTGAAAGCAAACCCTAGGCTAGATAGCCAAACAAAGGGTAGTGCTCATTTCCCCAAGGATAGCGCACCAACAAGAGCTGACCTGATAGTCCAAACCCTAGCCAAGAGATAGTCCAAGCCAAAACGTAACTGCTAGTTGTAGCAGCTGCACCGACAGCTCTCCTCCAAACCTGTGCACAGGACTGGGCACTGCAGTGCGCACAAGTTGTTGCTTTGCAATTTTGAGACTGTCTGCCTTAATGAGAACTGACCTCCTGTATTTATACTAATTCTGGCTAACTGCCTGGGTCGACTTCTCATTCTGGGTATTTGTTTATTCAGTATATATTATTATTTTTGGCCGACTTATTTTCTTGGAGGCTAATAACCTAATATAAATTATCTTCTTGAGCCGACAAGTCTTCTAGAGTTATTAGCCAACTCATTAGAGTTTCTTCTTGCTTCCCGGAGTATTCTATCATCGTCAGGTTTACACGTGGAGGTAAATACCTCCCGCAGCGACCATAATATCAACAATTTGTACATGTTACAGTTGGAGGGTCGTATAGTGATGACATAATTGTTTAGTTGTAGGTATCTGTTGTATACTCTCAGTGGGCAGTTTTCCCAATTTAGGAGCCCCTTGTAAGCTTGGAAGTTATTTGAATGAAAAGTTTATTTGAAAAGGCAAATTATATGTTTATTGTCTGAAGATTGATTTCCATATTTTTGCTTCCGCTAATTTATTTTTAACTAGTATGTTTAAATATTAGTGTTGTAATTTATTTATCAGCAAGAAAAAACACAAGGTAGTAATTTATCTAAGTGTTGGGGATAGTGAGATTTTCCAACATTGTATGAGAGTGTGTTTAGTTCAACATGGTATCTGAGCTTGCACTCTGAGAGGAAGACAACTTCATATCCACAACAATTTGCAACAGATCTGTCAGATCCGCAAGTAGATCTCTGCAGATGTATAAACCAACAATCAGAAATCGAAGGACGGATTTCTGGGAAACAGTGATACAACAACAAAACTAGTTTTTGCAAGTATACGCGTTGCACAGTGCAACAGGGCGCATACATGCACAGGCTACTGTAGTTGCAAGCGCGTACATACGCGAGCTACTATAGTTGCAGGCGCATATATACGCAAGATACAAAAGATTAGGGCCCATGCATGCGCATTGCTCAAACTTACAAGGCGTGTACATGATTGTACAAGGGCAAATTCAACAATGAAGTTCTTGTTGGTGCTTGGAGGAATAAAAACACGTCGGTGATTTTTTTTCAGATCTAGTAATGGCGACAATTAGTCTCGGGTTTGAAGATCAATTGGATGGAGCATCTAACTTTCTATCTTGGAAGGCGAGTGCAACCTTTCTTAAGAAGGAACATGACCTTTGAGAGATTATAGAGAAGGTTGTTCCTACACCGACAGAGATGTGTATAGCAGACCACTCTCGAGAAGGACATCAAATCCCATATGGTGATCTTGGACATAGTGAAGGAACATTTGATCCCTCACGTGGAAGAGAAGCAGTCAGCCAAAGAGATGTTCAAGACTCTAGTGGATTTATTCCATAGTGACAACTTGAATAGGAAGATGATCTTGAGAAACAAGTTCATATCCATCCAGATGTCAAGATCTAACAATGTTACCAATTACTTCACGAGGATCACCCAAATACATGATCATCTTGTAGCCATTGGGAAGAAAGTGGATGACGTAGAACTTGTGAATGTGTAACTAAATGGTTTCACCAAGTCATGGGAACCATTTGTCAAGGGAGTCTACGCTCAAGAGAAACTTCCAAATTGGCGGAGGCTTTGGGATGATTGCATCTAGGAAGAGACTCTAGAGGAGTCTAAAGCCTGCAAGCAAGAAGATGGAGAGGAGAACCTGGTTTTCATCAGTCAGGCCAAGATGAGCAAAGGAAAAGGTTCCAAGGGTAACAATTAGGAAGCAACCTCACAACCGAGAAAGGACTTGACTAAAATCAAGTGTTTTGCATGACACAAGACTAGGCATTATGCATCACAGTGTCCAGAGAAGAAGGGGCAAGGGAAGACACAAGCAACAACATCAGTAGAGACGTAGATTAATGAGTTTGCAACAAAGTTTGAGAAGGACTTCTCATTGGTCTCCTGCCTCTCTACCAATACCAACACAAGATGTGCTTCGTACTTGGATAATGGTGCATCTCATCATATAACAAAAGCACGGGAGCTATTCAACAATCTAATGGAGGACTCAGGGACCCATGTGGAGCTTGGTGACTATGCCAAGTATGCATTGAATAGGGAGGGAACCATCTTGTTCCAGCTTGATTCAAGGGGTTTGTTTGAGGCCTAGGATGTGCTTTATGTACCAGAACTGAAGAAGAATTTGCTTTCAGTCTCGGTTTTAGAAGACATGGGTTTTGTTGTCATGTTCAAGAAATGGCAAGTACTCATACGTCCAGAGGGAATTAGCACTGACACAATAGTGAGCATTGGTGTTAGAGAGGGAAAGTTATATAGGTTACATGGAAAGCATGTGTGTGGGTCCAAGGAGATATTAGATCTTATCCATTCAGAGGTGAATGGATCGATGTCAATGGCAAAGGACGAGGAGCAAAAGGCTTTGAAAGGAGATCAGAGTTCAAAGACTACCAATTCAAAGAATCAACCTTCAAGTGGGGAGGAATTAACCCCTTCTAGCTTTGTCAAGAGACCTAGTTGGTTTGAAATGACATTGAGGGATGCTCATGAGCAAGTTGAGGCTCCTGGGAGCACACTCAGGGAGAACAAATCTTCGAAGAAGTTTTCAAACTTCACGACACTAATGAGTAACGTTATTGAAGTGGCAACAAACCAAAGGGTACAATAGGATGATCTCTTAGAATTGGCTTCCAAATACTTTGATACGATGCACTCACCAAGATGCATTCATTCCATAATTCAATGGTAGAACATGGTGAAAATAAATTGAATGAGATTCACAAACACCAATTTCAATTAATAGCAATGCACACACTGGCAAGAGCAATATGCTTCCATTTCGAATGAATTGCCTTTTGACAGGTTTGAGGTGACAAGTTGGAGGTGGTTGAAGCATATCCTCATATGGCCTCTAAAGAATCAAACATGCAAGGTGTGCATATAGAAATTGCTAGTATGTTGAATGAACCATCTCAAGCAACACACTATAAAGAACAAGTGCGTACTACCTCACCTCAGTGCCAAAGGTGATATTGTTCCATTGGAGGAATTCAAAGAAATGTAATTTTACAACATATAGATAAAAAGGACTATTGTCTACTTCATGCAAGGCTTTGATGAAGTTGCCCCTCCACGAGCACCTTGTAGATCCCATGAAACAAAAAGGCACCTTGTCTACTTTGTGCAAGGCTTTGACAAAGTTGCCCCTCCACGAGCACCTTGTAGATCCCATGAAACAAAAAGGCACCTTGTAGACCCTATGAAACAAAAAGGATAGCTAAATAATAAGATTTTTTATTAAAAGTTTGTATTCCTTAAATTAGTTGATAATAGGCTTAAGGTGGGAAGTATATCCTTTCCATGTGAGAAAGGATTTAATAAGACATGTTCTTTTCTTTATAATTATGTTCAAAATATTTAAATCCATTAACGTATTCATCATGTAAAATGTCAAAATATTGAGATGATAAAAGTTGAAAGGTCTTGGAAGCTAAAGATGCATATACAATTCATAAAACTTGTAAAATTATTCTAACCACTAGTGTCACAAACAGAATGATCGCAAATAAAAATAAAAATACTTATCGTAACTTATCTGTATACTTTGATTACATTCAACAGCCCCTATCATAATGGCTTTATTTTCCCAATAAATGAGATGCAATATATATATATATATATATATATATAACCTTCAAGTTTAGCTTGTTTTATTCTCCACGACACTTTTTTAATTGTGATACAACATTATTGAAGTCTTCCCCTTAGCAGCCCGTTAGCATGTTATAGCAGTTTAGGAAAAAAACCTATATGTTTTTTTTATTGATGAGATTTATGCTCTGGAATGCTTTTCGGTGGGATGTCTGGTCCAAGTTTTCTGGGCATAGTAATTTGAACTTGGTAACTGTGTTTAATACACGTGCACCCACAGAAAACTTACGATGTTGCATTAACAGAAAAGAGATTACATCACAATACATGACCCGTGGAGTTCAATATTCATTGCCCTTGATAATAAGGGCATCCAGGCACACACATCTGGAATGGATGCAATATATGCAGGAATTTATTTCCTTCCAACGTTAATATTAGAAGGCAACAACTCAGTTACCATGCGTATAACTATGTTGTAATTGATAAATCTCATCCGTCAATCCAAATATTGTCAATAATATCTTTCAATACGGAGAACTTAGACCATAGATGGGAATACCAACGCAATATTAGGAATCCTAATTTCCATTTGTTAATGTAAATTGTGACATTCAATAGCCAAATGAAAGCAATGGTACATGACTTTAATGACTGGCTTTTTCCAACGGAAGCAAGTACCGTGTATGAAAATGCAAGAATCAAAATGCCACAAAAGTTGCTGTGAAAGAGACATATTTTGACCAGAATGGCATGCCATGGAAACTCACCTTGGTAGAAATTTGTAAAAATGTAGAATCATACGCATATTCAACTTATGAATAACATCAGTAGCTTGAGAGGTAGAATCTTGCACTTTTTAACATATATTTGGATCCCATCCCATCTAAGGACATGTCAGAAGGTATCACACTTGATTTATTTTAGTTTCACAATAAGTCGGTAAATATTGCAAATGTTTAACCATATCAACTTTGGAACGAGCCAAATAATCGTAACTGAAAAGGACCCAGTTCAACCACCGAAGGTGCTTTCATATCAGAAAAATAATGCAACAGTACTTTTTTTACCCGGGCAATCAATAAAAAAGATGAAGTTGCTAGATCAGTCCCTTTCTGTTTTCAGTGAGAACGTCAGTGAACAGAAATTTACCAAAATCTTACAGTCATTACTTGTAGTGTACTTACGATGCAGCTTCAAATGTACCTCTTTAAAAGGTAACCATTCCAACTACCATACCTTAAACAAGGACAAAGAGCTAATCCGTAAATTGAGCGATCCCAATAACAAAAAAGGTTTTCCCAATAAGTCCGTAGATCATCTTCATGACCTCTATGTTTATTATAAGCTTTGGTCCAAAAGGATCAATGAGCATAGACAATCCAGTCTTCATTTTGTATGTCCGGTTGCAATAATGCCATTGCCAGTGCATCTACTAAAATAGCCTTTAATAATGGTATATAGACGAAATGATTTACATTAACACTGGTAAGGCAATACTAATTAAATGATTGCTGTCAAAGAGAGCTCAAATACAAATGTTTTGCAAAACCTAAAGACCAAAATGTCAGGATCTAGCTAACATGAATCTACCATACTGAGTTGGCATATAAAATAAAATAAAATGGTAGCATAACTTAACTGAAACAATTGTTGAAAACAATGAAATTATCTATTAGTTCAACCCTGATCTACATCACCATTATTGTCACCATTTCAAAAGTACAATTTGAGGATTTGCAAAATTACCCTTTCAAATACTTTCACATTTGCATGGCACATTGTCCACATCGTACATATCTACAACCTGCCCTCAGAATATCACAAGTTACCAACAGAAGATAGCAATACCAGAACAGGTCTGCTATTATTAATCTTCTCATTACAGTGTGGCTCTGCTAGCAGTGGGATTTTGGGATGTAACAGTTATTTACTGTTACAGGAGGTATTAAAAATAAAACAGCACTCTCGTCTGAAAGTATTGGGGACCCTCGAAAATTAAAAGTACAGTAAATGAAACAGGACGTTAATTCTGATACCAAAATAGCGTATTAGTCACTATCTTGAACCATGCAATCAAGCATCTAAGTTCTTACTTCTTTATCAGAGAAAAAGGAAAAATATAGTGCTTTTTTTTCCAGTCATCAAATTCAAACTCGGAAGTTCAATTTGACTTAAAGATCTACAGAACAACACTTAATTCTTTGGTCACTAGAAAATGCAGCTTATCATCCCTTCACCACATTAAACAATTTGTTTAATAATAGACATTGATCCCATACTTAGTAATCAAGAGACCGATCAGATGTGATGCAAGAACTAAAGTTGCGGGAATCTTGTCCAGTGACACACTCCTCTGAACTACTGCTTGTTTGCTGCTGTATTGAAATTGAGTTCAACAATTCCACACCTTCCTGAGTCATTTGCAGTACCTCGGGAGGAGAGAGTATCTTAATATACCTGACACTATTCACAAATTCCCTGAGAATAACAAGGATACATTGTAATTAATAAATAACCTAGTCAGGGACAAGAACAAGAGCACCTAAGATAATGTTATCAAAGACAAAGTACTTGCAAAAGGCTAAAGCTGAAGGCAGAGAAAACTAATCAAATCAAATATATTTATCTGTCATGGAAAATATTAGGCTAATCAAAAGCAACTAGCCACAAAAAATAGATATTCCCTCGAAAGTAAATGTAGAAACTTACTCCCAAGGATCGTCCCCCAGGAGAAGCACATCATTCTCCTTATCAACAAATACAAGCTGCCAGCCTGATCTGTAAGGGTCCTCAAGCTGACCTTCTAAACCAAACATACATGCCAGTTCACTGCGCAGCTCACAATAGCCACTGAAGCGCGTGACATCTACTGATCTTCCAATGGAACCTAGCTTGTAAACCTGCCAATCCACAAAAACTTACTAGGCAATGGTGTAAATGGCAATTACAATAAAAAAGGCAAGCAATATAAAACTTACCTTTGTAAAGGTTCTTGTCGGTGGGTTCAGCTGTGACAAGCTCGGTGTGCATTGCAATAAACCTCTTTCATCCAAGCCTCCAGACAAACCTATGCTTGAATTTAAGGAAAAATCAGAACCAGGAGCACATGCTGATCCATTGAGTGAATTAGTAACAGAAAATACATCATTGCCTACATTTCTCGAGTTTGACCCTGTATTAGGAATAGCCAAAGATGGAATGTCTATATTGACCCCAAAGAGAAGATGACTCTGAGAATCCGACTCGACAACTTCCTGTTCTGGAGAACCGTCTCTTAAAGGGAGTTCAGGCAATCGCATGGATTGTGTTGGAATATAAGACTGACCTATGGGTTGTGTTTGAGACATGATACACTGACCCCCAGAAGGAAGAGGAGATTCAACTTGTCCGGCTGGTGGACAAGATGCCAGTTCATTATTTGATACTCTCTTTGATGAATACCATGAGGCTGAAGGAGCTTGCCCATCCTGAGAAAGAGAAGGTCCTGTTAAATTTCTAGATAGTTGTGGCATATGAGATTGAGTAGCCCTCTGCATGTTTGGGTAGTGAGAATTTTCATCTGAAGCCAATGAATGTAAAATGCTTTGAAGAGGGCATGTAGTGGACAAAGATACAGATGAGGCAAGATTTGCATTAGAATCTGTAAAAACTGATTGTGAAGACACATTAGATGGTAAACTTATTGACGAATGAGACGGAGATGCTGGGGTCTGTGATAAAGCATCCGCAATGTGCGATATTTTAAATGTCTGTTGCTGGCGTTGAACTTGCTGAGAAGTGATCTGCTTCTGTTCAATGTAAGACTGTTGCAATTGTTGTAAGACTTGATGCTGTGATGACTGCTGCTGTAATTGTTGCACAACATGATTCTGTGATTGCTGCTGCTGCACATTCTGAGCATGATGCAGGATATGCTGCTGTGCTTGTTGTGGCAGCACATTTAGAGCTTGATTCTGAAGTATATGGTGATGTGGCTGTTGTTGCTGCATACTTTGAGCTTGCTGCTGCTGTATGTTCTGTTGCGAATGCTGTTGCTGTTGTAAGTTCTGTGCTTGCTGTTGAAGAATATGTTCTGGATACTGTTGATGCTGGAAAATTTGCCTGTGTACGAGTGGTTGTGGCACACAATGAAGTTGTTGTGACAGAACAGGCTGCTGTGGTTGACATTGCAGTAGCTGTTTTGAAGAATCAACACTCCTGATTTCCTGCAATGCTGCTGTAGCCATTGCCTTGTACATATCTGGTTGGATTCCTGGCACAGAAGAATCAAATCTATCCTGCATCTGCATCCAAGGATCCATGCCCAGCCCTTGAAAGTTCAACCCCTGAAGTTGATGCTCCCCATTATCTCCTCCCGTCCACATGAAACTTTTCGTCATCTTGCCATCGTCATCTTTAATACCTGGCATGCATTCAAGTAAGCAAGCAGCAAACACAGAGATAAGCCTAGAAGAAACACAAGAAGTCACAGAAAATAAAATAAATATACAGAAGATAACAAATAGCCAACACCAAGTAAAACAATATACAGAAAATGAAAAATAGTCAAAACTGAGGCAAGCTTTACGAAAAATATATAACAGTATAAAAAATAAGGCAATTAGTGAAACAATTCGTGAAACCTTGTTTAAACCACAAGACTAAATATTTTAGGCTAGCCATAAAGAGAGAGGGTAGGCCTTACCTGTATATTAGGCCCAACGAAGAACTTGTTGATGCTTTATAAGCAAATTAGGTCCTTTCCAATTGCTTAGTAGTTTGTGCATCAGCAGTATACAAAGTTGAATAGTACTACAAAACCTAATAAAAACATGGCTTCCACAGAGAAAATACCATATTTATTTTATAATTGTTCTGATATATAGGATACACCAAACTCTGCCTAACGTTGCATCCCTAGACACCAAATTTTGTCATGAAAATGAAATCTATGTAATTGGTCTATTTCGCAACTAAGCCCATGATTATATAATAAAGTTGTAGTCGTAAGTCTTATGCTATTTGTAAAAAGGCCATTTAGGAGAATAAAGCCCCAGTCAATCAAGATAAGTTGTCCATGATTTTGACCGATGAGTTTGATTGGTGGTTTTCAGCCACTTGTTTTGAGTCCATGGGTTTGAGTCAACCAACCCATTTATAGATTTGTGTTTATTATCATTGATGTATCATCTTGCTTTTAGATTAGATGGACTCTCCTCATTGAAGGAAGTCATGGAGTGTATCCTTCCTTAAAGATACTTATATGGAGAAACACAGTTACACAACTTACCCATACCGTCAGTATTGAAGCACACTGTTTTTTTTGTTCTTTCATATCTCAAGTTTTTTCAATTCTATGTAAATGTCTCTTCTCTATCTCGACATTTGAGATATATTCCTGTTGTATTTCTGTTATATTTGAGATCTATTTCTGTTATTTTCCGGATTTTATAAAGTATATTGCAATGGTAGTGTCCATTGGAAGTCCCAGCACAATACACGAACCCTCGAACTAAACTCTACTTACACTGACATAATCCTAGCTTTCATGATTGAATTAGTAAGGGCGTCACTTTACATGGAATGATCACCTCCAAACTCACCTAATATGATGCTTTGCAGAAAAATATTGGATAAAATTCCATACACTTTTTTTCTGAGTTCTCCCTTTTAATCTTCTTGTAATTCTTTTGCGGGCGAGAAGAGGAGTCAGTTTGTATTCTGATCCTTTTTGGATAAGAGATTGATCCTTTTCAGATAAGCGTCTAGTAAACATGTATGTACATATATTATATTTGTATTATAGTGTACTTTATACTTCATCCTTATCTATTTTTGCATGACTTGCTCTAAAATTTAAATTGATCCCTTACCCACTTCTGTATTTTCTTGGAGACTTGGTCAACTTTGATGTATTCTATATATAGTATACATCAGTGTTGCCGACATCGTGTCATTGAAAATATCACCGAGGGTCTGTAAAAGAAAATATCGAAAACATCGGGGAAAATATCAGAAAATGTCAGCAAAATTAACGTATCAAAAAATATCGGGAAAAAATCGGAAAATATCACCAGCCCTCCAAAATACGATAATATCACGATGTTGGCAACACTGGTATACATATTACAAACAAATGTACAGCATGTGTACAGTTTTGACAATCCTCTTCTCATACTTTCATACTTTTCTCATGAAGTATTGTGTGTGAGTATCTTCTTGCATCGCTGGTATTGTGCTCATATCAATTGGTATCAAAGCGTTAAGATTAGGTCCTCTTTAGAGCTTCCCCATCCCAGGCTCCTTTGGGATTTTCTTTCTGTGTGGAATCTTTCTTCAAGTGCTCTTCAACCAATTTGGATGACAAAAAAGGCAGGGCACTGGGAGTTTCATTAGGCGATTTCCTTTCAAGTCACGGGATACAATCATAAACAAAATTTGTCCCCCCAGGCGAATGGAAGCAGCAAGAGCTCCTAAAGTTTTGTTGAGAGGTAAACTGCAATATTTTTACCAATTCTTGTCCTTGACATTTTGAATTTCTTTCATATTTCCCCTCTGATAGGGATTCTCAAACTCCATTGTCAAAGGCTATTTATTCATGCATTTCCCAAGTCCTAGACTTCCCATGAAATTTACAGTGAAATGGGAGACTCCCAGGACTCTAGCCTTGCCCAAAACTTGGCTAGACATATACACAACCAACAATGCCTCTTATTGGAAACCCTTGCTACTCAACAACAACAAGAAGATAGCAACAACAAGAGTTCCAGACTAAAATGATGCATGATATCATGAGTATGTTCCAACAACTCATATGTTGATGATTACAGCTTCGTGAGACATCCTCTAGGACACGTTCTCCTCTGAGACTGAGTTGAGTCGACCTGTGAGAGAGCCCATGTGTTGGGTGTGCCCATGAGATGGGTGTGTCATTCCTCTTTGGACTGAGATGAAACAATGTGTGCCCCTGTGTGGGGTGAGGATGCCCATGCGATGAGTGTGTCGTTCTCCTCTGTGTGAGAGATGAAACGATGTGGTACTCGAAATGATTCTATTGAGTATGACGTCCCTGTGGATGAGCAAAGGTGGGCATGTCCCTAGTGGTTGAGCACTAGTGGACGTGTGAGATCCTTGCTATATTGTCTAAGTGTAAGATTTACCTGTAACCCTAATTGTGATGTAAAGGGTACAGGTCAACCCCACCATATGCGAAGATAATTAATGTTTATTGTAATAATTAATTATTTTCTGAGTTATTGAGGTCGGCCCTATTGTGCCAATAGAAACAACTTTTACTGTGTCTAAGTCCAGTATAAATAAGAGGTGATTTCCCCATTGAGGACACACACACTCACACAAGTCACTTGTCATTTGGAAATTTCAGCAAGTACATTTCTAGGGCTGAAATGCGCACCTCTCTTGGGCACAAGTTTCAAGGTTGTAGAAGTACCCTCTTGTGTGCATTAGGATTTTATGGTTGGGGAATCTTCTCTTGAGAATATAGCAAAGGATTGTTGGGTTTTCTTCCCTTGAGTTGAAGGGTTTCCCAAGATATTTCTTGTGTTCTCGTGCATGGTACTTCTTCTTGTGATCTTGGTTATTGCAGCACTTGTGAATTGTGTAGCTGCACTTGTTGATGGTTCAAGTAAATGATAAAATGAAATAAGCCTCATGCTTGAGCCTAGCATAGTGAAAATTCAACATCAGCATCACTCAACAACAGGCTTGGTCGTGACTCATAGCCCCAAACTCGAGCCATTATTCACCAAGTGATTCCCATTGCCCAATGGACCTTCAAGGTGGACACTACATTGTCAATGCCTAGGTTTGATGGGGCTTTCAATGATGACAAGCATGACTCTTGGATATGCAATATGGAAGCTTATTTCAATACACAGTCAAACCTGACAGAGGCCAACAAAATTTTGGTTATTGAAGTTCACACGGAAAATCAAGCCCTCACATGGTGGCAAACCCATGCCCAACAATTCACAATGAACAATCAACCTCCGATCGACACTTGGGAGGCCTTCAAGGATGTTGTATACAAGCAATTCTACTCATTAGTTAGTGTACAAGGATACATTTGTAATGAACAATAGTTCCCAATCAATGTTACGTTGTTGATAACTTGCTCTAGATTTTACTGTAGCATCTTCTTATCATTCTTTAACTTATTAATTTGTGTAAGTAAGCTTTGATTATGATCCCTCAAGCCTGAAAGTTCTTCATCAATTTTTGACTTGTTGAATTTATAATTATTTTTAAGATCATGATTCTCCAGCTTCTTGTCTTTTAAACTTTGGATTTATTCAAGCAACCTCTAATTAAGGTTCCTTGGGTGAGAATTGTCTTCATAATTTTCTAATAGGTTCTTGTTGAATTTCTTCTCAAGATCTTGTTTCTCTTGTTGTAAGTTATTATCACACGGCAAGGTATGACAAAAACATGGTAAATGATGGATTTGTCTAAGAAGTTTCCACGATCAATTGAGGGGATTTTTAACCTCAACCACAACTTTGCCAAAGCCACACTAATGTGCATGCTGACAGATCCTTTCTCTAAATTAAACTCCAAGGATCACATTATGTTAGAGGGTGTCCTCATTGTCAGTGTGGATTTCTATATTTTTTGTTTTAGGCACCATAAGTTTGCTTCTTCACATACTGCAATAATCTTTTTAGATTTTTTTCCTCTTTGATTTTCTTTGTCGACCACAGCAACATGCATGTGGATTTTTCTAGTGTGTAAATTGATATTCTAGAAGGGAAACAACTAACATTTCACTTGTCTTTGGCAATTTTAGATAGAACACTAGTGTTTGTGCAGAGATTTCTGTGTAATCTCTTGTTTTCTTCGAGTTTGCAGCACACTGATTTTTTATTCATTGGGATTTTTGAACTGTAAATGGCCAAGGGACAGTTGCAATCAAAAACCCAATGATCAAAGAAACTCTAATAAAATGAAAAGTCCAACTACAAATGCTAGCTTGGGGAAACAAGATGGGAATTGCACCACTGTCACTTCAGTGCAATATCCCCTTCACTTCAGACCAGCTCGCAAGGGCCAAGGGGGGTATCCTTATCTATCAATGATAGATCTTAAGTAAATCTCCTTTATTGAATTAATCTATGCAAGCTTATGATTTACTTCAATGAATGAATCCAACAAATATATAGCAATGTAAAGATGCAAGGATTCCAACAACAAGTGATTAAATGCCTTAAGGTAACACTTCAATAACAATATCATATAACCACAATTATCCACTTAAAGAATTATGAGTTAGGAGCTAGTGGATAGATGTCAAATCTGATTGTAAAGTATGCATGAAAGAATAACTTCAGATTTGCATTAGATTGATTAACATTCCAAGAAAATAACACTTAGAAGAGGCTACTTGAAAAGAAACCACTTTAAGCAAATTAAAACCACAAGAGATGAAATCGTCTAACATAAATTGATCATGTGTGATGTGCTTTTAGGTGCCAATCAATCATATGCTTGATTAGGGACAAGCACAAGGCTATCCTTGACTTTCAAATCTGTTATACTAATGATTTTCTCATAGAATTTAATATTTGAAGTTAGAGAAACAACCATCCAAGAGCGATATTTCAACCTTAAAGCAAGATGACTCGAACATTTAACTAGGGTTTTATGACATGCAACAAATTAGTAACCCGAAACCATCTAAAATCAAGTTCACAATAAGTATGTCAATGTAACTAAGCAAGAACTTGAAATCAAAGGTAAATTCCCCTAGGGTTTATCAAGATTAGTTCAAGAAATTACCAAGAAAGTCTCTAAGTAATAGATATGCAATTAATACTAATTAGAGATGAATTTCACCACAAGAAAAGAAGAATAAGCTTGCTACAACCTCCTAGTAAATGAAATAGATGCTAGGTCTACTAATAGATATTCTTTAGAAGCATGAAACCTGGACTTAAAGTTTATGTAAATCCGGTTTTTCTCTTCTTATGCAATTTCCAGACTTATATCAACCTCAATATCAACTCAAAGAGAGAGAAATAAACCTTTAAAGCACAAAACTAATGGACTGATTTGCCTCTTATGGTTTTAAGATATGAAATTAAGCTCAAATCCTAACTTGATCTAGTCTAAAAAATTAAATGAGCAATTAACTTTATGCTAGAATAGGAAAGAAATCCAACTAATGATTTTTCAATAATTTTCTTCAATTTTATTTCTAAACAAAAATAAAAGAAAGAAATTTGGATTTTGTAGTTTTGGTTGGTTGTTTGGAGAAAACAAGTGCCTTATTCTAACTAGGTCTTGTGTGGTCAAGAAAAAAACCTCTCTTCATAATTGGTCTATTTTATCTCAAGGATTAAGAGACTAGAACCCAAAGGGAAGAATAGTCTCCTATCTAATCAAGATAAACTACGAAAACCAAGGCCCTACTAGAAGGGGTCGTCAAGGGAGCACCTTCACCAACAAGATCAACTATACCTTGATAAAAATACCAAAATCCTTGTTAGGGTTCCAAAGGATAGACAAAGCAAGGAATTAAGCAACTATTAGACTAACAAAGGAAGAAGGAGAGGAGTTACCCCAAAACATCTTCCTTCCAAGTGGTAATCTTACCCATCAAATGGATCAACCTGGTAAGCTTGTAGTAGTCTTGAACATTCACAATCAACCTTTAATGCACCAAAATAGAAAAGCCAAGACAGAAGAACTTCAAGAATTGACACCAATGCCTCAATAGGTAGATATTCAACAAAATTGTATTCTCAAAAGTAGCCAACAACAACAACCAATGGGAATGAGAAGAGGAGCCTCTTTTATTGAGTAGGCTTCATCAACAATCTCATTACAACAATATTTTCCATCTCCTTAGATCTAGCCTAGGAGATCTCACATTGACTTGTCTTCCAACTAACCAAGGAGACTAAGTCAAGTAATACATAAAATACATAGTAGATGTACCACATGTACAATATTTCTCCCAAGAGAGCTAGGCACCCCCAATATGATAGTCAAAAGTGCTCAACGTCCCTCCATAATGCTAGCTTATCTCCTCAAAACCTGACAAGATACCTCTCACATGAAGAATAGTCAACAAAAGGTGCCAACATCTATGCTCAAAGTGAGGAGAATCCACATGTGTGGTACGAGCAGGTCACAAGAGAGGGAGCAACCCACCAAAATCAGCTCCAACATCTAGGTGGGAGGTCCCAAGGTATGAACTCCTCCTCAATCATGCAAACCATATCCTCAAGTCAAGGGAGGTCTACATGTGTCAACTAGGAGACCAAACGACTAGGAAATGCATCCTCCACGGTGGTTGACCCATCAAACTATGTGACACATGCCTCCAAATATGTGAATAGGTTGAGCGCTCCAATATCGGAGATGTAGCATGGCATGAGAGGTCCAATGCATGAAGAATAGCCCCAAACTGCCTAGGGCATTGTGACCATTGTGACCAATGCCTTGAGAGTTGTGACACTACCTAGGGCGTCGTGAACTTCCTTGGGAACTATGAAAGTGCCTCAGGAACTGTGTCTCTACATGAGGCACAAGGGTTTAGAGAAACCACATGCTACCCTCTCAGGGGTAGCAAACTTTGGATACCCTCACAATGGTATCTACTATCATGTACTTGCCTGCATGAGATATAATGCATCTTTTCTCAAATCCAGACTGGTCCTTTCATTTTCCAATTACTACATGATGACTGCTCAATGAACCATGATGTGTTTGTTGCAAATGCTCAGATATCAGTGCACCTTGATGGTCCAAGTTTCTTCATAGATACTCCATGTGTAATACTTATCCAGGCATGATGATATAACTTTCTAGCATATCGTGAACTTGTGGTTACCTTGTGACTGTTGATTAGAATGTCATAACATACAAAACCTTATTACTTGCGTTGCATTACCCTGAGAAAGATCTTATTTGTTAGAAGTGTGTCCACCCTAAGATTACTCGTACTATTAGGCATTTAGACTGGAGAACGCACTCCACATCCTAACCATATCTAAGCATTTTCCATCTCCCTAAGTATCACTCGTCTCCATCCGCATTTAAAAAATGGCATCACATCATGTAATGATCTATCAAAGGTCAAAAGAAAAAGTTAGAGTTAAAGGCCTAAATCAAATAAAGCAAACGAAGTGTGAAGAGCAAAGCAAACGAAGTACAACTACTTCACTATGGTCCAAGGAGCAAAATGTCTATCTAAAGAAAAAAGGACCTAGAAAAAATGATCAAACAAAAGAAAAGAAAGGGAAAGTGTGTGCAAACCGAAGTAGTAAGACTTCCTCAAGAAGGCTATTGTAAAAACAAAATTCTTAGCTAAAACAAAGCTAGAGGCACAAAGACTGACCTACACATGTCTACAAATTTGAGAAGCATCACATGATCATCCTCCCTTCCCTTTTCGTCACTAATTTCATTAATTGCCTATCTCTTACTTGAAAACTTATGAAATGTGGGTTTTCCCTAGGAATGGACTCATTTAATACAATTAATAATGTTTCCCTATGTAAAACTTAGGCAAGTGTCAAAATTAATTCAATTGTTATGCTTGTTGTTGATAACA